>JAOTRH010167530.1:0-44112 GCA_034768845.1 Heliamphora exappendiculata
AACGACCAAGAACTGCATTCGCTGCTCTCTGAAAACCTCATATCGATTGGTAAATGGTACCAACCGATCATACTCATATGCTAAAACCTTGAATTCTGTTAAATATTCGGAGAGAGGGCGCTCTCCCTGCTGTACTCTGAAGATACCCCGCATCACATCGTATAGCCTGGACAAATCATTAGTCAAGGCAAATATCTCCTCGAGTATGGTCCACACCTCACGAACAGTTATGGCATTGGCCATCAACACCTCAACGAAAGACTCCATTGAATTCAACAATTTACTGAGTAATTGGGCATCGTCACGCTTCCATCTTTTGTACTCGTCAGTTCCCTTCTCAGGAGGATCTTCAAACGAATGATCTTCCTTTTCCATACCTTCAATTGTTAGTAATACCTTTTTCTTCCATAATACATATGTTTGCGGTCTAGTCAACTTCGAATCCACCAATCGTGTGGATGACGAAAATACATCTGTGATTCCTCCTTGTCTATCAGGTCTCACTGGAGAATCCTCAACGCTTGTGGAACTATCCTTCGACATCACAATAACTCAAATGGAAAACCTTAAGGAATCACGAGGAAACAAACCAACAATCAAAAGAACGCACCCACACCTTCAATTAATCATATATGGACCGCGAATCACACCATCAACTCATCTCCATAAAATAAGAAAGACTGCAGTAGCCCTTAGACCCTCAAACCAGCAGTCGGTGAAAGACCCTCAAACGGCGAATCACATAGTCGCCGGAACAGTTACCGATCGCCGGAAAAGTCGCAGGTCGCCGGAAAAGTCGCCGGAAAAGGAAAAGTCGCTGGAAAAGCGACTCGACGCTGGAAAGTCAGAACAGAGGCCGTCGGTGTTGGAAATAGGTAGAACAGGGGTCGTCGGCGTTGGAAAGAGAGAGAGCAGAGGTCGCCAGCGCTGGAAAGAGGGAGAAACAGGGTCGCCGGTGCTGGAGGGAGGCTATCGAGGGTTGTAGAAGGGCCGTCAGTGGTCAATGAAGGGCTAACGTGGTCTGTGGTGGTGCATCGTTGGTCGTCGGCTCTGGTTTGGGATGTGCGATAGTGTCTAGTGGTGCGACGAGGGTTTTGGGAGGTGCGGAAGTGGCTAATGGAGGTTGTCAGAGGTGCGGCTAGGGTTTGGGATGTGCGGTGGTGGCTGGAGAAGGTGTGGCGATGGGTTTGTGTGGGTGTCGGCACTGGAGGTGACTGGTTTAGGGTTTCGTGGCTGGTAAGGGTTTCGTGGAGGGTGGCTGGTAAGGGTTTCGTGGCTATGGCTGGAGGAAGAAGGCTAGGGTTAGAGTTTCGTGGAGGCTAGGATTTTACGATGGCTTTGATACCATATTAAGAATAATGGGAAGCCGTACCAAACTGGTAGGCGATGAATCTTATTTATATTAAACACAAAGAAACACTATTATATCCATATACCCACACACATAATTATAATTATAATAAGCTACCACTAATAATAATAATAAGAAGAATAAATAAGCTACTACTAATAATGGGAAGTAACACGTAGGACTCGAGAGCAAACTTCAGTAAGAGTAGGTAGTTCTGGACATGCTAAAATTTGAGATCGAATGAATTCAAATTCAGGTTTCAACCCAACTAAAGATCTCATGACCACCGTTTGTTCTCGTTGCATTTGTATTTTCTGAACATCATTAGTGATTGGAAGAACGACATTCAACTCATCATGAATTCTTTTAGGAAAGCAAAATATCAGTAACAGACTTATCACCTTGATGCAATTGAAAATAATCAACGGACAAATCATACATACAAGATACAAGATTACTGGAATATATAATACGAACATATTCCCAAATTTCCTTAAAAGTATTCAAATGGGTACACATCAGCGATTTGCGGCTCCATAGAATTCCACAATAAACTAACCATTTGAGCATCTATTTGTTCCCATTTTAACATTTTCTTCTCATTGGATGGCTGTGATGCTGTAAGGTGACCATGCTTACCCTAACCAGGTAAGGCAATTTTCACAGCTTTGGACCAATGTAAATAATTAGTCACATTTAACTTGCAAGTCCTGAGTTGTGGAGGTATAATAGAAGACATACACGATTTGGAATCCATACTAATTGAAGAGCAATATTCCACAATCACAAAAGAAATATGTGCAAAGAACCCTGTTTATGGTAAAGGCATAAAAATAGAGGCTCGTGATACTGGAAGAACCTAGTGCAAGTGAATCAAGATGGTCTCTATGTGTGGTGTCGGGATTTAGGATTTGGTTCAAAAATAAAGAATTCAAGAGTTATTTTGAAAATTCTTAACACATTAAAAACTAACATATTTTGAAAACCCTTTTTGTTGAAAAGTGAAGTCGCCACTTAGTTTTTGAGAAAAACAAAAAAAAAAATAAAAGAAGCCACTGATCTTTAAAACGTCTAACCAGAAAAAACATGAGTCCGGGGGTTAAAGTACGAATCGGGAAAAGTATTAGGCACTCCGTTCGCCCAAATGTGAGATTGGTCTCTACTAATCATTATTAGTTTTTAATTATATTTCTCAAATGCATGCAAATACAGAAAATGGGGATAAAGAGAGAACATCCAAAATCAAATAATGAAAATACATATCATAGGTATATGAAACATGTAATGAAGAAAAAAACAAAGCATAAAAGAAACCTATCTCTTAATCATGCTGGATCTATACTAAGCTTGTGTTTGGACTAGCTTTTTTTAGTGGCTTTTAAGCTTTTTGGCTTTTTTATAAAAAAGTAGATGTCAAATCATGGCTTTTTTGTGAGAGAAAAAAGCCAAAAAGCCAAGCTAAGGCAAGCCAAGTGGCTTTTTTTTGTAGAAAAAAACAAAAAACTTGGTTTTTAAGCCAGGCCAAACACAGGCTAAAGGATACATAGTAAAAGCCACATGCAATAAGCAAAGCATAAAACTATTAAAGAAATTAATAAATCCTAATCATGCACAAACTATATTAAAGGATTCATGATAGACACAGAATGCGATAAGTGAAGAAAATAATCTAAAAACAAAATTCTAAATCCTAAATATGCTAATACTACATTAAAGGATGCATACTGGATTTCACAAGCTGTTAATAGAATACTAAAATAACAAAATTAAGCTACTGGAACAGAAAAAGCTTGTGGCTGTAACCTACAGAGGTTGCGGTCGTAAAGAACAGAGTCCAAAAGATGGCGAGCGCAAGAAATAGGCTCACGACCGCAAACATGTGAGTGCCAAAATGTCACGTCCGCATTATTGGTTGTTGTGACCGCGTAGTCTGTAGGCACTTTTTTACTGGATTTCAATAAACAGTGTGTAGGGTGCTAACATGCGATGTGTGGGGTCGAATATGAAACAGAATTACAGAAATGAATGATGATTACTTTTGATCAAAACACAATTAAAGCACGAATAATATGATACTAACTAAAATCCTAGAATTAAGTATGCTAACCATGTAATTAAAATAATAAGGCCTAATAATAACAAATTAAAAGAGCAAGCATGCGAATCATGAATCAAAATTAGAAATTTAACCCGATCTCTCCACGGGGGAATAAAGTGTGAAAAGAGAAGTATCGGAGCTCATACAAGTATACCTGCAAAGCGACGATTCGGATGTATCCTCAGGTCGTGTAATGCTCGTCTCTCCAATCACCGAGAAAGCTCCAGTTCCAGTACTTTGGGTAATGGGAGTGAATGGAAAATCGGGATTTGGGTCGATAATGCGATAGAGTATCGACCTCAGAAATCGTCCTCTAAAAATCGAACAGAAGGCACGTTTATATAGACAGCGTCAACCAATGAGGTGCTTCCACGTCTAGGGCTCAGAATGGGCTCAAAAAGGTTGTGGCTGCAACAATAGAAGGTTGCGACTGCTACAACGAAAGTTACGACCATAACATTTTTAGGGTTTCTAAGGGGTTCTTGTCGCGGTCGAGAAAGTCAAAGGTTTGGTCGCAAGGTTCAAAGGTTGCGGCCTCAAAGTCGCAAGGTTCAAAGTTCGCAGTCGCAAAGTTCAAAGGTTGCGGCCTCAAGGTTTGATTTTCAAATGTACTAGTTTTGAATCACTTCCCAGCAATTGTTTTGGAGACTTTAAGCATCGCTCCTTTTGGTTTTCATCATTGAATTCATCTGGATAAGCCTAAGATTCGACGTGATCAAATTGGGGTGTCTACACTATACCAAAACAACAACTCTCCCACGATTGAGCCAAAGAAATTTTCACTAACAAAACACACAGTTCAAGAAAAGTCCCATGATTGACCAGTTTTTTGCTTTTCCTTTGTCAACCAATACTGAACCAGGTCAAGGTATGAGGCAGGACGTGTCTAAACCAGTTTTGAGACAAAAACACATTTGTTCTCGAACCAACCCACTGCAGTTCTCAAGGGTATGAAGCTTTGGTCTTGAAGAAGTTTCGCAAGTAGGGTTGTGGCTGGAAGATGATCCCATTTGAGGATGGCAGTGACACAAGTCAAGGGTGGCGGTGCTAGGGTTTCGTCGGCGCTAGGGTTGCGATAGGATTCTACAGCGCTAGGGTTGTGATTAGAGGGTGTCGACGCGTGGGTTGCGATTGGAGGGTGTCTACGACAGGATGGTGGTGGCGCGAGGGTTGTGACTGGAGGGTGGCAGTGCTAGGGTTGCAATTGAGTTTTTTGTTTTTTTCTTTACTTTCTTATGGGATTTTGCTATAATACCATGTTAGTAAAAAATAATTAAAAGATTAAGAGTGCTTGACCCTAAGGGCTAGCATCTCTAAATATTTATATTAAAATAAAACATTGCTATAATGACATAATTAACCCTTAGCAGTACTCAAGGTGAAAGCACAATTACAGTTGCTTAAATTGGTAATGTTCTTTCAAATTATGACTCTCGATGTAACTCGTTCAATGTAACTCGTTTACAAATGTAGTGGAGGGTGGTGGCGAGAGGTTTGTGACTGGAGGGTGGCGGCTCTAGGGTTGTAATCTGATTTTTTTCTTCTCTTTACTTTTTCATGGGATTTTGCTATGATACCATATTAGTAAAAAATAATTAAAAGAATAAGAGTGCTTGACCACAAGGGCTAGCACCTCTAACTATTTATACTAAAGCAAAATATTGTTAAAAATGACATAATTAATCCTTAACAATACTCAAGGTGAACGTACAATTACAGCTGCTTAAATTGGTAATATTCTTTCAATTTACGACTCTCAATGTAACTCGTCTACAGATGTAGAGTAGATATCAACATGGCCTAAAGAGTGAAACTACATCTAGGAAAAGAGGCATTACAGCTTGAAGATAAGATAACGTGATTAGGATATAACCAAAATGTGAATAGGCTACTACTACTACCCTAGAGAAGTAGAATACTATATTGTTAAAAAATAAAAGTCGCAGAGACCATTGCTAATCAACTTTCTAATTTATTGTCGTCTAAAACTACAAGTTGACGCAAGCTACAGAAATTTTAGTGAGGCAAGATGGGATTTTTCATAAAGACTCTCTTCGTGGGGAAAATGATATCCACGGAGAACGACTACCTCCAATATATACAAAAGATAAGATGGATATATATATATATATATATATATTAACCCACCTGCATCCATACAACATATATGAAGAGACGATGGCCTCTATACACAGTAAATTTTTGGCCTTGGTGAAAAGTCATATTTGCCCATTCTTATTTGTTTGATTAATTGGATTTTTTTGGACATATCTGTACTTTTCATCCAAACATATATATAAAAGAATGTATAGATATTAGTATCCTTTAAAGAATTCCTGTTGCTTGCGTGACCTCACCTTGTCCAACTTTCCGCGCCTCTTTCTTTACCGCTTTTTCTAGGGTTTTCGACTGATCACTCAACTTTCCTGTTTGAATAGTTTTTTACTCTCTCCTCTTTCTTCTCTAGTTTCTTAGGTTTTGAACCAGTTCTCCACTAAATCAATCATTCCTTCTTTGCTTCTTTTGATCTCTATGATTATTAGATTTGGATGTAGTGCCTTTCGGTGTTAAATTTGGTAGCTCTTCAAGTTTGACTCGGTGACAATTCAGCTTCGATTTGGTGGCTCTTCAAGTTCAATTCCGTTCTCCCAAAGCTCTTTGACGTTTGATTTTTACTGACTGTGTTTTATTTCATTCGATTTTGTTTTGCATCGATTTCGTGACTGTTTAAGTTTGCTACTGTGTCAGTGTCTTTCATTTTCTCTTTTCTGGTTTTTTTGATTTCTCACGTTGTTCATGTGGTGATTTCATTTATTTTCCTTCATTCATGGTGTGATTCTCTCAAACAAAGAAGCCTGCTTCGTAAGTTTCTATTAGGTGTGAAAATTATTTCGAAGTAACCGAATCGGCCGGCCGAACCTACCTAACCAAGGCACTTTTGGTCGGTTTTAAATTTAATATCGATCGCTTCGGTTTTATATTTTTTTTAAAAATGAATTTCGGTTCGGTGGCGGTTAAGGCATGTTGGTCGACCGAAACCGACCGAGTATAAGCGCATTCAAAATTTTACTTTTATATATGATATAATAATATATATAGCACACGGAACCAAACAGCCACTTCCTCTCTTCCTCTTGCTTATCTTTTGTGAGAGGCTGAAGCAGTGAAACCCTTGCCCCTAAGGTTCACGTCGTTGCTTGTCGCCACCATTAAACGTCGTCGCTCGTCGCCAGCGTTCACGTCGTCGCTCACCGCCAGCATTCATGTCGTCGCTCGTCGCCACCGTTCCCCTAGTCGATTCTCCACCACCTTTCACATCGTCGGCACCGTTCACCTAAGCAATTTGCCGCCACTATTCGTCTGAGGTACTATTGCTGTTCTTTTGTTCCTCAATTCCTGAAGCATCTCTCATTATTATATATATAAATAAAAGAACGATTTTTCTCTCTTCAAGTTCAAAATGTGTCAATTCAAAATATAGATACTGTTGTTGTTCTTTGTTTTACAAGGTCAATCAGTGAGTTTTGGGTTAACTTATGATTCCTCTCGTAGATATAAAAGTTTTTTTTTGGTTTTAGATTTGTGAGAAGTATTGGCATTTGTTGGCAGGGAATTTAATTATTTAGAATTGAGGATTTTTTTTCCTCTTGAAGTTTTCTCAGGATGACAATTCCCTTGAAATGAGATGACTATCCATGCCTTGTACATAATACTGAATCTAAAAGGCTAGAAAACCTTCTTGATGAAGAAGTTATTGAAGATAGAGATGAATCAAATAAAAATCCTACTTTAGGAGAATCTGTTAGCAACGAGGCTAGTGGAACTAATACTGAATCTTTAAAGGCGAGAGATCATGACGATTACAGGCTATTTTGTAACTAAAGTCTGGCGTATTGCACATGCACAGGCTGTTTACTTGACTTCTATCGTTTTGGTGAATATTGATTACTTAAAAACCAAGCAAACCGATGCAATCGAACCGCAATAAATATAAGTCGGTCGGTGCGGTTTAGCTTTTAATTTCGGTCGATTCGGTTTCCAAAAATCAAAACCGAAGCATTCGGTTTTGGTGCACTCTTTTACTTAAAAACCGACCAAACCGAACAGATTACACCCCTAGTTTCTATCTCTCTATCTCTCTCTTATTTTCTTCTTTCTTAATTCTTGTTTTCTCTTCCATTGTTCACATTGTCATTTTGCTCTAGGTTTCTAAGATTACAAGGTTCAATAATTCTGGCTATATAGTATGATTTTTCCTCCACCGGATTTTTCAATGGCCAATTGTGTCATAGTTTTTTTTTGTTAATGAAATTATACTAAGAGCATTGTAGAAGTCATGAAGAATTGCTGCAAAAAAAAGCCCATGAACTATGTCGGATGCATGAACTTGGCAGTAAACTACTAAAGAAAAACCACTTTGGTTTTACAGTCAACATCTAAAGAACCTAAGCACTGACATTTTTTTGTAGATACAAGTGAACACAAGTTTTTAGTGAGTGGGCTTCAAGCACTCCAACCATGCAAACTCACCTTTACATCACTGAAGAATGAGTTGTATCACCAAAAACTATGGAAACATTTTTGTTGAAGGTTTTTGGTGGACGATCGTTACGTATGGTATCAACCGATACTTAACAAGATTTTGGATTTCTGTGATCGATATTTCTCAATATTTTGGATTTCTTTGATCGATATTTCTCAATATGTCAAACAATACTATCTTATATAAGTTGATACATAGTCATATTACCAATACTGCTACCTATTCCAATACCGCAATATAAAACCCTGAATCCAACAGTTCATTCCAACCCACAAATCCCAACAAAAATTATATTAACAGCATTGTAGAATTCATGAAGAATTGGTGCAAAAAAAAGTCCATGAACTATGTTGGTCTCACAAACTTGACGATAAACTTCCAATATCCATCGCTTCTTGCAGGAACGATTAGAACATGCTTGGCAAATGGATTGGACAAAGCTTATGACCCCAGGAACGTGTGTGACCAACTATCAAGCGCGAAGAACGATACAACAAGCCAAGACATATGATCCTCGTGGTTCTAATAAAATAGAAGATACCGTCTTACTTATGTAACTTCAACCTTTATTTTCATCTTTTCTTTTCCTCTGCATTACCATTATATATCACATATATGTATAGTCCGTATATACATGTACTTTTCCTTTTTAAGAAGAAAATAAATCATTTCATTAAAATTGCCAAAATCGGATCCTACATAGATAGGATGCATAAAATCCTAGCTATGCAGCATTTACGAAAGAAAAGTTTCCAATAAAGTACACCTATATATGTAGTAATGTTGACAGAAAAGAGAATGACCATAAAGAACTACTAAAATATCTCTGAATAACTACACAAAACACTCTTGATATGAAATTAAATTAATAATCTTTACAATGATAAAATTTTGGCATCTCTCCCACCATTCACCTAAAATATTCTGACAATATCCACATCCCAATTTTCAGATACCCCTGTATCGACCCAGGCAATAGTCCTAGCATAACAGCTGATTAAGAAATCACTTAGCTTCAGGATCCTACTTAATTATATACAACTATTATAACTTCCCCCTTTAATGTTACGCACATATTTCATCCAAATCAAGAAAAGATCACAGTACCCATTTACATTCAAAAGTATTGCTAGCCCTTGTAGCAAAACAAGACACAAGTAATGACCTAAGCCTAGTGAGGCTATTCCAATAAAACAAGGCAGTAACAACCATCTTAGCAAGATCTCAAGTAGGTCCGCACACAGCCATTAGATGGCGTCTGGCCAGATTATACTTAAATCATATAAACAGATTAAGCAAGCACCCAATTACCAGTATATGACTTTCTATTACACTTGATACTTGCAGTAAGGATAGAGCTATAAAAACAGTAACTTTATGCAAGTCAGAAACGAACTCAAACCGATGTAACCATTCAATACAAGACAGAAACTAATAAAACATAAAAGAGAATAACTCCAACAATACCTCATTCCATTGTCACTTTTGCACCAATCTCCTTCATTTTTTCAATGATCTTCTCTGCCTCCTCCTTGGTTACGCCCTTCTTTAAAAGGGTAGGCGCCTTCTCCACCAAATCTTTTGCTTCCTTCAACCCCAAATCCGTGCACGCCCTGACCTCCTTAATAATCTTTATCTTCACCCCAGCATCAAACCCCCCCTCCAGCTTCAAATCAAATGCGGTCTTCTCTGCCTTCTTCTCCTCCCCCTTTGCCACTCCACCGCCCTTTCCTACCCCCTTCATGCCAAACCCCATCCCCGGCATCATTACCGCCATCACCGGCATCTCATTTATGTCCAATTTCTTCCTCAAAACCTCGGTCAAATCGGCCACTTCGAGTAAAGTAAGCCCGGAGATTTCGTCCACAATCGCTGACACCGTCTCCGACGGACTTGTCTTCGATTCATGCGCGGACGAGGTGTATTCTCGGGCCATATTTGTGTCAGTGCGTGATCGAACACTCGGGAATGCAAAACAAGGGTTTGTGGAGACGGGTGCAGAAGTTGACGAGTGCAAATTGTTTGAAAGAAATCTGGGATTTTGGGAAGCAGTTGTGCAGTGGCGAGAGAGGGAGTGATAGATGATCCGCGCGTACCTCATGATTGAGTGCTTGATTGAAAATCTAGAGCGCCAACATTTTACATTAGCATGGTTTGTGATGGAGAAGAGGTTGAGTTGCTAAAAACTTGGTGCTTTGGCATTCCTAGCTTTGAACGAATGCTGTGTTAAGCAACGAAGAAGAAGTTTGAGGGCAGACTGCGCGGAGTCCTGGGGAAACCCTGCGCTAGGCGCTAGCCGTGGTCATTTACTCGTTACAAGGGGTGTCGGCGGGGGTGACGGCAACTTGATGAACGTGGGGTCGTGACCCTTATAATATTTAATTTCATAAAAAATTATATTTGACCTCATAAAAAATTTATATTTGACCCCCCCCAGAAACTATGCCAACAGATCTCTCACAATGACCGAGATGTGAGGATATTTATACCCGCAAAACGTTGGATAAGTACAATCCACCACCGTGAAGTCTGAAATGATAATTCACACAAAAAGCATTTTTATACAAATTGACAATATTAACATTGATATTTTTTTCAAATAACAAAATTGACATCACTTTATTCTTATTTGGCGAGTACTTTCCCCCAATCTGATGCTTCATTTTGTCTTCTTGACTACTTTCAAATATTTACTTCTCTCTATAACTTCTTGTCGGTTGGTTGAAAATCTAAGTCAAGAGCGAGTCAGACGTCGAAGTAGAAGAAAGGCAACCCTTGGATGAAAGAAGACAGGTATATATATAAAAGAAACACCAAAATTGATTTTTTAAAGCCAACCATTTTTTTAAGCCCAAATTTACCCACCATTATTCTACTAAATTCCTAAAATTGAATACACTAAAAAAATAACTACAAAGGTTAAAATAGTCATTTTTCAATTTTCACATCATTCGACGGTTATTTATATAGGGACCGGGTCCCGTTTGAATTGTGTTAAATAACCAAAAGCATGTTATGATTTTTTCGTGATGATGGTTAAATGTGTAAATCGCATGTTAGAATTAAATTTTGAGCATGATAACATTTGCTAATGATAATTGTATGTTTGAAAGTGCATGAGAACTATTGTTGTGGGTTGTTTGGGTGAGCCTTGAGATGTTTAACCTATAATTTGATTCTTTTGCACATCTTTTGTTAATGGTCTCTTTCAGCATTGACTGCTCAAGCGGTCAGGTACCCGCTCGAGCAGACTAGTGGCAAAAAAATTTTAAAAATCAAGTTAGTGGGGACCATTCGAGTGGCTCCACGTTTGCTCGAGCGGACGGTCGATGAGTAGACTTTAAGTTGCGGGTTAAAACATTACCTTATCATGCTTTTCATCCCCCTCTCTCTCTAGAGCAAAAGTTGAGACCTAGGGTTGGGTTTGAAGAGTTCTTGGAGCCCCATTTGCTTCTCTTGAGTAGATTCCTTACTTCTCTCTTGGTTGAACATCCATTCGAGGCTTGAGATTGGCATTGGAAGCTTCCTTCTTGCCTTTAAGTTAGAGATTCTTGCGGCTGAAACTTGCTAGGACTTCTTTCTTGTGAATCTATCATGAAAGAGGTAGGATTTATGAGTATCCTTAAATATCTATATGATATGAGTTGTGTATTTGAAAATATAAAGATGAAAGTATAAAAATGGTATTTTCAAAACCCTAGGTTAGGGTTTGATGTTAAAGCAAGTTAAATATTAAATTTTGTGGATGGTTTAAAGTGATTCTATCTTATTGTTGTTGCTGGATATGATTGGGATTGAAAAATGATGGGTTAGGATTTTGGGTTTGAGTCAAAATCATGAAAATTAGGACTTTGGGGGTTAAGAGACCCAAATGTTGATATTGATGAAATTTTTAGACAAATTGGGGTTGTATTAACCTATTGCATGTATGTTTCATGAATTGCTATGGTACGTGAAAATGATAAGTGTTGGACTGGGGGTTTTGTGTAAAAGTAGTAAATCATTGGATATGAATCACATGAAACGTTAATCTTGAGGGTTTTGAACTTTTACATTTGAATATATGAATTATGAGAAAATATGTGATGGTTGATATTAGAACCGTAATGGTATGGGGTTTAGCGAGAAGAACCGAGTTGATGGTTGGACTCGTATGGATTGTTAATGAAAATGATATAATTAAAGTATCGGGTGACCGAATTGAATGTCTAAGTTTGAGCTCGAATAGCTCCTGGGTAAAAGATAAAAAACTTGCATAATGTAAGGTAGTCCCTTCCTTCGAGTTAATCCCTATAAAAGCGTACTATTAAGCAGCCCTCTCATTGATATTTTTAAGAGAAATCGAAAATGTATGCTCTTCGTATCAGGCTATAGAATGGGTATTTATCCATTAGGCCTCGTGTTCCCCAGTGGTAGTAAATACGCTTGGGTCTATAGGCGCCGTCCGACTTTGGTACTTAATTAAATCGATAACTGAATTATGGAATTTGAAAAACCTTAGGTTGGTTGGCAAATGGTGGGGGACATGTTGAAACGGTTGGATTCACTAAGATCCTAGAATACTGAACTATGGGCTTTACTTGAAAACTTGGTTATGTGGTGGGAATTTGGTTCGGACAAACGGAATTGATTTCTAGAGAAAATTATATGTTACATTTCGCATAATCATTCTCGCATGTCATAATATATTAATTGTTAGTCAATTTTCTACGAGTCTCGGCTCATGTTGTTTAAGAACATTTCAAGTGATGGCAAGAAGAAGGTATTGGAGTAAAAGGGATGGTCGCGGGCCTCTTTTTTAGTAGTTTGATAGAATTACATATTCATTGATAGCATCTTTTGAGAAATAAAATTGTAAATGTAATTCTCATTTTGAATATTTGAAAGAATGTATTTTGAATTGAAGTAATTCGTGTTGTAAGGCTCTAAGGTCATAAATTCATGATTTGTATGCATGTGAGAGCATTGGGCTCGTTTTGTGGGTTGAATCCCTTGATTTTGAATGAAACATTATGATCTTGAAAGTTTGATTTCGGGTTGTGGGATTGAAAGAGGTTACTTCATTACCAAGTGTATTCTTTACTTCAAGATTTTTCCTATCTAAAACTATGTTCAAAGAATGAGAAAAATGGGTGACTTTTTAACACTTGGATTTTTTTTAAAGATTATAGACAGTATGTTCTTGGGTACCTCACCACTCAAGCGATGGAGAGTCCGCTTGAGCAGACTCCGCTAGGTGGTGTTTTTTTGGAACTTGTTTTAAAAATGGGTTTGTGCTAAACATCCTTGGAATATCCTTTGGGATAAATGGGCCATTTTTTAGAATTGCTTACCAAGAAAACCAACTCTTTTTACCCGCATCATTGATGAGAAAATTGAAAGTTTGATTTTTTTTTATAAAGTACTTTCTTCATAGGTTCTTTTGGGTTGGATTCCTTAAATCGAGTTCTTTTCTTTATTAAGTTGCACTGGTTTATATTGCTAAGAAATCGGGGCATTACAATTTAACTTCCCCTAAAATCTCTCATTTTCTAATTCTCACATCACCCAAAAATCTATCCTTTTCCTAAGAGTGATTGTGCCTGTATCCCAAATGTTTGCAACTTCCATCCCACTCTTTCATTCTCATATGTTTTGAGTTATTTACACTTGATATGTTCGGTTTCAAGTTATTATTGGAATTTTAAGTCAGTTTAATAATTTTTTGAAAACTGTGAAATTGTTAGATGATTGGAGTGTAGGGACCCAACCCCTTGTTATTTTCTTGTATTGATGAAAACGAGTATGTTATGTTCAGTGGGAATGGTTAAATGTGTAGATCATGCAAAAGAATTAAAAACTTGAGCCTGTATGTGTTTGCTAACGATGGTTAAAATGTTGGGTAAGGTGTGAGAATATTGTTATGAGGTGTTTGGCTTATGTTTTGATTCCGTTGTGGCATCCTTGGTTTGGGTTGTCAACCCAACATGACTGCTCAAGCAGAGGGTAGACCGCTCGAGTGAACAAGTGGCCGAGAGTTTCTGGGTGTGGGGATCACTCGAGTGGTGGAGGGTCCGCTCGAGCGGTGGATATGACCAGACTTTAAAAATCGCATTTTATCTCTTTCCTCTCATTCTTTTCGTTTCTCTCCCTCTCTAGAATAGAAGTGAGAGCTAAGGTTTGTGTTTGGAGGGTTGTTGGAGCTTTCTTGGATTTTCTTAGTGAGATCTCTTGTGCCCATTTGGTTGTTTGCCCGTTGAAGGTTCGAGCTAGACATTGGAGGCTTTATTCTCACCTTTTAGTTGGAGATTCTCATGGTTGGAGCTTGTTTGGGCTTTTTTCTTGTGGATCTAGCATCCAAAAGGTAGGATCTATGACTATCCTTGAATATTTGTATGATATGCATTACATTTTGATTTTTATGAAATTAAAATCATGAAAATGGCGTTCTCGAAGCCCTAGGTTAGGGTTTGATGCTAATGAAGGTTAAATCTTAGATGTACGGATAATTTAACATGATTCTATCTTTACATTATCATTGGATACAATTGGATTTGAAAGACGATAGGCTAGGGTTTGAATTTCAGCTTAAATCATGAAATTTGGGAATTTTAGGGTTAAAAGACCCGTATGTTGAAATTAATGTGATTATTGAACTACTGAAGGTTATAATAACCTATTGCACATTTATATTCCATGAGTTTATGTGATATATGAACATGTGGTAGTTGAATCTTGAACCGTTGTAGTATGAGTTTGGCGAGAGGAATCATTTGGGTTGGACTCGTGTGTGTGTAATGTGACTTGATAATTTAAACGAACCGATTTGGGATCCAAGGATTGTTTAAGTTTGGGCACGAGTTGCTCTACGGTGAAAGACCAAGAAATCGCACAAATTGGGTTATCTGCCTACCGGCTAGCAACCGGGAAAGGACGTTAGTCGTAGCGGGGTAAAGAATGTACCGTTACTTCACGGGCCTTTGGCGGTCAAATTGGTAGTAATGTGGCGTGATTCTATTCGCTCGTCCTGTGTCGGTTCCTATGTTTTAAATCACGAGTTGGTAGAATATGAGAAATGCCGATAAAGTGTGCACTTGTGCGTGCATTGCCAAGAATTGTGTCTTTAGAAAAATGAAATGGGATGATGAACTCTTATAGGAAAGAATGGTTACGTCATGGGATGTTGAAAGACTTGGGGTTGATTGGAAAGTAGTGAGATTATGGGTAAAATGGTTGATAAGACTAAAACCTTTGTTTGAAAACACGGTTATGTGTCGGTAGATTTGATTGGGGTAAATGGCTTGGTTTTGGATAAACTTATATGTTACATCCCACATAACTACCTTCACATGTCATGCATACGTTCATTGTTAGTCTTTTTCCTACGAGTTTCGGCTCATGTTGTTAACAATATTTCAGATGATAGAAGAAAAAGTTTTGAAGTCAGAAGATGGTTGTTGGACCCTTTTTGAGTAACTGATAGGATTACAAATTCTTGGATAGCATATTTTTGGAAAATAAAATTGTAAAGATGTAATTCTTGTTTTCTTTTGGAGTACTTGGAATATTGTAATTTGAGTTAAAACACCCGTGTTGTAAGGCCTTAAAGTCGTATATTCATGTTATGTATGCATGTGAGGACGTTTCGTTTGTTTCTTAGGTTGAAAGCTTTAACTTTTTACTGATGTATTTTGATATCGAAGTTTGATTTCGGGTTCATGGGCTGAAAGATCATTGTTTTACTCTCAAATGTATGTATTACATCTCGTATTTGCCTATTCAAAATCATGTTCAAATGAGAAGAAAAAGTGGTGATTTTTTCAACACTTAGAAAATCGTACAGTCTTTGGGCAGTGAACTCTCGTGTGTTCCACTGCTCGAGTGGTGAGGAGTCCACTCGCGCAAACTTCGTTGGGTGACTTTTTATTGAAATTTGTTTTAGAACGAATTTTTCTTAAATGATTTTTGGGTTATCTTTTGGGGTATAAATTGATTGTTTTCAAGAGTTGTTTATAAAAGAAATGGTCCCCTTTATTTGAGTATTTTTCCAATTTTTTGCTTGTGTGTTATTATTTTAAAATTGAGGCATTATAGATTGGTATCAGAGTTTTAGGTTCGAATACCTAAGAACCGTGGGAGTGGTTGATCCATTGTGTGAGTGTTTGCATTGATGTATGACATTTATAACTTGGTGTGCTAACATGAGATATCTTAAGTATAACTTGACATTTGCATGCTATGTGGTATTTGTGTATGGAGATTGGACTCTTAGGATGATGTGTCTAGCCCTTGGGCGACTGGTCGGTTGGTTTGGGGTTTGAATTCGAAAGGTATTTTGTCGAGGTCCATTCTAACCAGAAATCCAAACGAGTTAGCCGGATTAACGTGTCATTCCGATTAGTTCTCCTTGTTATATGTTGCATAAAGTGCGTTGATACAACAATTTGTGTTATGTGGCATCGTGTTGAAGGGCAATGTTATCTATGAGAGATGAGTTGTTGTAAGCTTTGTTTTAATATCTCTTCTTGTTCCTTCTTATTCGTAGAGTGATGTTGTCGAGATGTGGTAGGGGTCGAGGCTGTGACCGAGGTCATGCGTATACCCAGGTTCCAAAAAAAGGGCACGTTCATGCCCTGCAAGAACAAGTGGATAGTATTGATGTTGTTCAAGAGATGCTTTCTATGATGAAAGCGATGGCTGAGGCGACTAGGGCTAAAGTAAGGGCTCTCGAGCCAATGGCATCTGTGGCAATGAGAGAATTTTGACGGTTGGATCCTTCAACTTTCTCTGGGGAGCCGGACCCCAAAGTTTCTATCGAGTGGTTGGAAGTGACCACGACAATTTTAGACACCCTAGAGATTGGGGAGGATGAGTTGCGTGTTAGGTTGATGGCGTTCCAACTTCGGGAGGATACGAGAGAGTGGTGGAAGTTTCCTAAGACCACTGTAGAGGGCACATGGATCGCTTTTACGAGGGTCTTTTTGAAAAATTAATTTTTGGGTTCATCTAGAGACACATATCGGGAGGTATTTAGGGGAATCATACCATGGTCCAGTATGAGGTCAAGTTTGTGAATCTGTCACGGTTTGTACCTGAGATGGTGTCAACGAAGGAGTTGCGCACCAAGCGACTTGAAAGGGGTCTTCAACCTTCGATCAAAGATAGGATTGCAGTGTTAGATTTTTGGGTCTACATCGAGATCGTAGAGGCCGCTATTCGAGTAGAAAATGCAATGGCAGAGAGCTACAAGATTAGGGGGAGCAAGTCTCATTAGGGGCTTCCAGTGCTCAATCTAAAGGGCGCCAGATGAAGAGGCAGAAATTAAGGGGATCGAGTTCTTATCCCATGGGATCTCAGCCTCAGCTATGGTTGGCACCCGCACTGTCTATGGGTTCATCCGAACGTTCTGAACGTCGATAGTTAGTGTGTTACACGTGCAGACAGCCGGGACATCGTGCTAAGGATTGCCAGCAAAGAGTACAACAGCAGCAGAGTCAAACTCAAGGAAGGACCCCGTTGTTATGTTTCCAGTGTGGCCAGATGGGTCACATACGACGAGTTTGCCCTCAGGGAGAGAGAGTGTTCAGGGTGCTTCTGAAGCACCTCAAGAGTAGGCATTGAAGGGGCGAAAGGGCTATGGTCAGTCACAACAGCATTCAGAAGTAAGTCGACACAAACTGTAGGAGGAGCAACCTCAGCTTAGTTAGTGAGGCAACCGAGAGTTAGGGGGAACAGTTGACAAAATCAGGAGAATTAGGGGTGAGAGTATGCTCTCGTGGAGCCCAGTATGTTTGTGGCACCCCTCGTGTTGGACACCGAAGCCAGTCCATCGATCATCCGCAGTACCTTTTTAGTGTATCAGTCATAGGCCAGTAGTCTCGTTGACATCGGAGCATCGTATTCTTTCATCTCATTCACATTCGCATCTACATTGGGGTTAGAGGTAGACGTGTTGGGCAGCGCCTTATGTGTAGAGACACTGATTAGTGAGACTACTGTGTTGAGACGTGTTTATAGAGCTTGTGAGATGGAGATTGTCGACCACCGCTTGGTGTTTGATTTTATTGTGCTCGATATGTCCTCGTTTGATATCATCCTGGGGATGGATTGGTTGATCATGCCTTCATTGATTGTGATTGGCGACAAGTGTTTGTTTGCACGTCGAAAGGAGATTCCTTTTATTTTGTGGGTGACTGGGACAATGGTTTAGCGCCTAGTTCTTTTAGATCGTGGAGTCGCGATAGCCTTAGCCTCCTTTTCTCGGCCTTGTTGGTGAGTGAGATTGATTTTACTCAGGGAGAGCTTTCTCCCGTTGTCTATGAGTTTCTAGACGTGTTTTTGGGCGACTTGTTTGAGCTTTCGCCATGATGAAAAGTTAAGCTTTCCATTGACCACATTCTGGGGATCGTCTCCATTTCTATGCCTTCATATCGTTTTGCACTGGCTGTGTTGATGGAGTTGAATGTGCAGGTCCAGGAGTTGTTAGATAAGGAGTTTATCTGCCCTAGTGTGTCTCCTTAGGGGGATTAGGCATTGTTTGTAAAGAAGAAGGATGGGTCGTTGTATCTTTATATAGATTATCGTAAGTTAAACCACGCGACGGTTAAAAATAAGTACCCTATGCCTCGTATTGATGACTTATTTGACCAATTGAAAGGTTTGTATTGTTTCTCGAAGATCGACTTCAGATCGGGTTATCACCAGTTACGAGTCAAGGAGGAAGACATTCCAAAGACAGTCTTTCGTACCCGTTATAGACATTTTGAGTTTCTAGTAATGTGTTTTGGACTAACTAACACACCAGTGACATTCATGGACCTTATGAACCGTATCTTTCACCCTTACCTTGATCAATTCGTGGTGGTATTTGTGGACGAAATCTTGATCTACTCATCATCGAAAGAAGAGCATAAGGAGCGTCTTCGAATTGCCTTACAGTTGTTGCGGGAGCATCATATGCTAGGAATGACAAGTGTGAATTTTGGTTGCCGGAGTTGAAGTTTTTGGGACATGTTTCGAGAGATAGAGTGGTAGTGGATTCTTCTAAGATCGAAGCTGTGATGGAATGAAAAAGACCGAAAAATGTGTTTGAAATTTAGAGCTTCTTGGGGTTGGCAGGTTACTACCGTCGATTTGTAAAAAACTTCTTTAGACTTGCAGCGCCTATGACACACCTTACACGGAAGGGAATCAAGATCGCGTGGAATGATAGTTGTGAGCTCGCCTTTTAGACATTGAAGACAAGGTTAACCAGTGCGCCTATTCTGATTGTATCAGAGAGAGAACTCGGTTATGCCATTTATTGCGATCAGTCGCACGAGGGATTGGGTTGTGTGTTAATGCAACTGAGTAAGGTGCTGGCCTATGGATCAAGGCAGTTGAAGGTTCATAAGAAAAACTTCCCTACACATGATTTGGAGCTTGGGACAGTAGTTTTTGCTCTAAAGACTTGGAGACACTACCTGTATGGAGAACGCTTCGAAGTGTTCTCAGACCATAAGAGTTTGAAGTACTTATTTTTGCAGAAGGATCTAAATTTGTGCCAGATGAGATAGATGGAGTTTTTGGGAGATTAAGATCAAAGGAATTGACTGGGGATAAGATAACTAAAAGGATTGAGTCAAGATCCTTAATCGGGAAAGTAATTTGGTCAAGTCAAGACCTCGCAATTTTGGGATGAAAACGGGATAAAAATAGTTAAAAGCTAAGTTACGGCTTAAAATTAATTTTATCGAAAAAAGAGAGCATGAATTAATAGGTTGAGTTAAAATCTAAAAATTCAGAACGAGACGCGGGATAAAAATAAATAAAAGTCAAGTTACGACTTAAAATTAAATTTATTGAAAATGATAAAAACAATTAAAAGTCAAATTACGACTTTTAACTAAATTTATCGGAAGGAGAAATCACGAATTAATATGTCGACTTAAGACCTGAAAATTCGGGATAAAGCGCGGGATAAAAATAATTAAAAGTCAAGTTAGAACTTAAAATTAAATTTATCAAAATGGATAAAAATAATTAAAAGTCAAGTTATGACTTTTAACAAAATTTATCGGAAAGAGAAACCAGGAATTAATAGGTCGAATTAAGACCTAAAAATTCGGAACGAGACACTAGATAAAAATAATTAAAAGTCAAGTTACGACTTAAAATTACATTTATCAAAATGGATAAAAATAACTAAAAGTCAAGTTACGACTTTTAACTAAATTTATCGGAAGGAGAAACCATGAATTAATAGGTCGAGTCAAGACCTAAAAAATCGAAACGAGGCACGAGAAAAAAAAATTAAAAGCCAAATTACGACTTAAAATTAAATTTATCGGAAAGAGAAACAACACACAAAAATTTTTTTAAAGTAATTTTTTGAAAAACACCCGAGATTTTAAAATTATTTTTGAAAAGCCCTCAAAGTTATTTTTAGAAGAACATACATAAAATAAGGAAAATAATTATTTTAAAGGAAATTATTATTTATTATTTATTATTTATTTTATTTTTAAAAAAATTATTTTTGCAAAAAATATTTTGTAAATTCACACGGAATGAAAATAATCACCTAAAATAACACACATAAGAGAAAGGTTTCAGAATATTTTTTGTTTTTTTTTTTTAAGAAAATCCTAGAAAATTAAGGGGTATTTTTCAAAAATTTAGAAAATTAGGAAGAATTTTTGAAAATTCTTAAAGGAATTAGGAAAATTTTTAAAAATTCTTAGAAAATTAAGAAAAAATATTAGAAAAATGGGGCAAAAAATCCTAGAAAATTAAAAAAAAAATTTAAAAAATTGGGACATGTTTTTAAAAATTCCTAAAAAATTAAAGAAATTTTTTCAAAAATCTTAGAAAATAAAGGCAAATTTTTAGAAAATTAGGGTAAAAGGGGCGAAACACAAATATTAAAGGGAAGAGAGATTTTATTATTATAATTTTTAATTTTTTTATTAATTTTTTCGATGATTTTTGGGTGGAATAATTAATACAAAATGATAGAGATTTGCATGGCACACCAGGATTTAGGGTTCCTAGTCTTTTACTAGGACGCGCAAAAACCAAAGGATCGTCACTTACACACGAACCTATGGTTAGGAAGATTTGCCTGGCGCACAAGGACTTAAGATTCCTAGTCTTTTACTAAGATGTGCTGGGTTTGAAAGATTCGCCTGTCGTATCAGGGCTTAGGGTGCCTAGTTTGTCCAGGGCTTGAAAGATTTGCCTGACTTGTCAGGACTTAGGGTGCCTAGTTTGTCTAGGGGTTGAAAGATTTGCTTGGCTTGCCAGGGCTTAGGGTAGATTTACCTGGCTTGCCAAGGCTTTGGGTGCCTAGTTTGTCTAGGGCTTGAGAGATTTGCTTGGCTTTCTAGGGTTTAGGGTGCCTAGTTTGTCTAGGACTTAAGAGAATCGAAGGGCCATCACACACACATGAACCTAGGATTTTTTTATTGCTTTTGGTTATTTGTTGCATATTTTATGTGCTTGATTTGCTATTTATGTATCCTCTGCTTGTCTTTTCTTTTTAGGCTGGTCACTATGTCAGATGCTTCGGAGGTTCTGCCTCTGGAGAGGTGTTGGAGTGGTATGATTCTCTCCCTGCTCCAAGTCGAGCTTACTTTGATGTCTTCGATTTTCCTCGTTTCATACCCTTATTGGGTAGGACAAGCAACGATAGGGTATGGTTTACAGCTTTGGCAAAGTGGTGGTGGATACCACCAATACCTTCCATTTCATCACGTTCGAGGCCACACTGACACCTCTTGATTTTGCTCTCATCACGGGCATTCGAGTAGGAGGAGCCCCATTCTGTTCGATCCATCCATTGCTCAATCGGTCAACGCGTTACTGTACCTGCTCGGGGCTATTCTAGTGCAGATGGACAGAGACTGGGCCTGGTACACATGGTTCTTTGAGCGATTCAGACATTTTCACTGTAACGAGGCCCGCCAGTTCGAGTGGGTCGCCTGAGGATTTTTGATGTATATGTTTGGTACTTCCTTATTTTTGAACAAGGAGAACACTGTTCATTTACATTACCTAGGTGCCTTGGCTCATCTTGTTGGGGTCGCTTCGTATGACTGGGGAGGAGTTGCTCTTGCAACACTCTACGGCTTCATGCGGACTCTGACCCGGTTCCCCCAGGAGCTCAGCATTGGGGGATACTAAAGGATCTGGGAGGCATGCTTTAGTTACTGCACATTTTTCATTCATTTCTATTCTTTATTATCCATTATCTTCTTGTTGACATCTTTTCTTTGCAGTTGTGGACTTATGAGTTCCTAGGGCTTCACGTTCCAGTGAACTCCTCGGCAGGCCCTCTAGTCATTTCCCAAGTGGCCCGGTGGTCCCGAGGCCTAAAGGGAAAGAAGGCTGGGGGGATGGACATCGATCGGTTCTGGGTATCGCTGGACCGGCTAACCCCTGACCAGGTATCTTTACTTGTTGTTCTCTATATCATACTGTTTACTGCATTGCACCGTACTGTACTGTTCTGCACATTGATCACTGTATTCTGTTCATCACACTGTACTGCTTACTGTTCTACTGTACTTTAAACTATTGCAGGTCCACTGGGATGTCTAGCGAAGGGTAGAGGATCGGGCCGGCGTAGATCTAATGCGCAGTTGAGACCTCACCTCGAGACGGATCCTGTTGGAGGGTATATTGGCGAGCGAGTGGTCCACCAGTCGCTCGGTCTGGATCACTTCCGTATACCAGTGGTTCCTCTAGTCTGTATGCGCTGGATCGATCTTCTAGGCCGCGTTGACCTTCTCTTGGAGATGGTGGGGACGCACACCGTGGAGCTACTGATGCTGGAGGGGGATTATACAGTCTGTGCCCGGGCGCATCTGCTGGGACCACTAGGACTTGGCCCGACTGCCCCTAGTGGCAAGAGGAGGGGACGGACATTGGAGGATGCTGAGGCTGGTGCTACTGGAGCTGTTGTTGCCAGAGTTGCCACTGCTGGTGATCTTGCTTGCGGGATGAGGGGACCAAAGATTCCATGGGATGTCCAGACCGTAGCGTATGGCTTCCCTTTTCCTCTGCCGGTTCCTGTTCTGCCAGCACCGGAGTTCAGGGCTGACATCGGCCAGGTTTGTCTTTCACATTTCCTGCAGTTACTTACTCTTTTTATTGGTATAGTTTTCTTGAACTGCTCTCTTTTATTCTTTGCAGATCAACTAGGCTTGGTTAGACCGTACGATGCTGATGGTCACCGACCTGAGGGCTCTGGTCCGACAGATGGATACCTCGATGCGAGCAGCCGGTGTTGCTTTCACGCTAGTGGCCATTGTGAGTAGCTTGCACATTCTTTTCAATTTTTCTGCACTTTTTGTTATTATTCTGTTCTGAGTCTTACTTCTCTTTTGACAACCTCTAGTTCCAACTGCCGACATAATACCACCACGGGCTCCTGCTCCTTCTCCTGCTCCAGCTCGAGGTCGTGGTTCCTGAGTATCTTCTCGAGCTCACTCTTGAGGATCCGTCTCTTCTGCTCGGAGTCACTCTAGAATCGTGTCTTCTTCCTCCAGTAGTGATGGTAGCGACGACATCGAGCGACTCTTCAAGGATGTCAGCTTGGACGAGGTCGGTCCTTCTTCTCTTCGGGTCCGCCCGAGGCATATCTGAGAGAGAGAGAGAGAGCTTCCCCCCTAGTTTCATTTATTTTTAGACACACTATTTTTTTATACATTTTGTTTTTTCATGGGCCTACGTGCCCCAGCTTGATACTTTTATGGGCCTGTGTGCCCCTGTTATTGTTTATTGGGCCTGAGTGCCCCGGTTTACATTATGTTACATTTTACTACTTTCTGATGCATTTGGGGCCTTAGTGCCATTTATTACTTGATATTCATCAGCTATATGATTTATTTTGTACTCACTTTCTGAAACTGTCATAGATGCATAATACAAATGTCAAAATTTATACCAACCACAGAAACTGCAAACTAATACAAGTCGCCTGGTCAAAGGGCTGATGTCACTGTATGGTGCCCTTTCAAGTTGGCGGTCACCGCATTGATTGTACTTTTTGCTACATTTTCGATCTCCAGCCTTTTCATGCCTTATAAATATAGCCCTGGAGGCCCCATTTTATGTTATTCTCTCATCAGATGGCTGGTCCCCATTTTTCATGGATTGAGGCATTCTCCCATATTAAAATTTTAAACTTTGCCCTTTTCAGTGTCAACTCCTTGTTTTCTCTAATGGTCATAAGGATTGACGGACCATTGTTGAGAGCAGCTGCTCAGTTATGGGGCCTGTAATCCTACGTCTTTCGATTCCGACTTACAGAGTTATGCCCCACTATGGAGGAGTTTGCTGTTATTTTGGATTTAGCTCCACGAAGCTCCGTTGTGGTTCTCACTTTCTTTCTTACGACCTGTCAACAGGTGATACAGCTCTGTGGTCTGTCAAGGATGGAGGCCTCCATTCTAACGCAGGATGACTATCTTGACATACCCTAGATTACAAAACTACTTGTTACAAATAACATCTTGTTGTTGCATCGAAACATATAAATGTTGACTAATCTGGCAGACAGGTTCTGTCTTACCGATGACCTCAGTGACCTCAATTTTCAGCTACGACGACGTTATGCTCTTTGTTTCTGTCTTCTTGCCTGTTATCTTCTTGTCCCTCCGGATGGGCGAATTAGTTGCGTATTAGTTGATGTTGCAGGCTAGATGTGGATGGAAAAGGACTTTGTACCACTTGTCTTGGCTGAGACACTACTGGGCTTAGATGCTGTTCATCGTGGTGAGACCACTACTTTTGCTGGTAGTCCCTTGCTTCTCCAGGTAAGCTCAAACATTTCTCTTTATCAGACCTTCGTCGCACTGCAAGGCCTTTTCCTTACTGATTTAACTTTTGCTACAGATATGGCTGATGGAGAAGGTAAATCTTGTGCAAAAATCACCCACTGATAGACACAGTACTGCAGCTTTCTTTTATCTCCCTTACTATCAAATATGCAACACTGAGGCAGCCTGGCGATGGTACATTTCTTCTCTGACTGGCCTAGATATTACTTGGCTGTGCCCCTGGTGACGAATCCCTACCATAACTTTGACTACCACGGATCACCCTGGTGTTCTGCTCGTCAGTTTGCGCCAGATTACTTTCTATTATCCCTGTCGAATCATGCGACCGTTCGGTCATAATCAAATCATCCCTTCTAATATCTGAGATTGTTTATTTTCATATGTACTGCGGGCCTAATTTCTAGTATTGTATCAAGATGCCTGGCCATCTCGTTCACGGATGGAGATGTAGGAGCTGCAGTGTCCCGAGCTTTTTGATGAGTACAAGACGTGGCTAAATGCAGGATAGGGAGAAGAAAGACGAAGAAGAAGGGAAATGGGCAGCAAAAAGGAGGAAGATTTGAGGCCTCCTGCTTTGTTTTAAAGATTTCATAGCTTTTTTTTTTACTTTGTAGAGTTAGGGACTTGCACGCCCTCCCTTTTATTCTTGAAACATTGTAACTCAAAGCTAAAGTAATGAAAAGAAGGTTCAAAATTATCCGAAGTCTTTCAATTTTTGTAATTAAATGACTTTATTATCAAAATTCAGAAATAAATTTGTATTGGTCTTACTTAGATTAAAAAATGGTTAAAAACAAAGAATGTGGCCAGACTTCTTATAAGAAGCTGTCTACGTATCCTAAGAAAGTGGAATCATGCTGTAACGTAGTTCGTGCTTGGTGTACTCTCGAGTATTAATGCTCTCATTTTGTGATGCTTAAACTTTTTCCAAAGTCACCCTTTTGGGTTTTCGGCCTTGCGGGCTGCTCTAACTTTTTCCTGAGTTGTCTTTTGATTTTCAACTCAGCGAGCTTTCATCTTTTTCTTTGTTTTTACCTCAAGAATAGTACTTTTTGAGTTGATCGAGGTTAACTAGAGTGGAGAACACATTGCCATCCAAATCCATAATGATGACTGCACCACTGGTCATGATGGTTTTGATGAGAAACAGTCCGAACCAGTTTAGTTTGAACTGGCCCCTCAGGTCAAAGATAGGAGCTCTAATTTTCTTAAGAACCAAATCCCCTTCTCTGAGATCCTGGGTCCTGACCTTCTTATTGAATGCTCAAGCTATCCTCCGCTGGTATCCTTGTATATAAAACAAAGCATGTAGTCTTCTTTCATCAAACAAGAGTAACTCTTCCATTCTATTCCTTTTCCATTCTGCTT
Organism: Heliamphora exappendiculata; assembly: GCA_034768845.1. Taxonomy (NCBI): domain Eukaryota; kingdom Viridiplantae; phylum Streptophyta; class Magnoliopsida; order Ericales; family Sarraceniaceae; genus Heliamphora; species Heliamphora exappendiculata. Next base: position 26,163 of record JAOTRH010167530.1, read on the forward strand.
ATGAAATACTGGACTCAGCCACTACTCTTAGCGAAGGGATTTCTACCTCAACAGAAAACACGACTTCCATCCCGTACATTAAAGAGTATGGCGTAGTTCCTATTGAAGTTCTAATCGACGTTCTGTATCCCCAAAGTGCAAATGGTAGATGTTTCGGCTAATCCTTATGTGAGTTGATCGTCTTTTGCAGGATTTTGTTGATGTTCATGTTTGCTGCCTCAACTGCTCCATTAGTTTGCGGTCAATATTGTGAGGATTTGTGAGCCACTATCCGGTATTCCTTGAGAAGATTCAAGTCTTTTCCTTGAAAATGTGAGCCATTATCTGAGATAACCTCATTGGGGACCCCATACTGACAAATGATATTTTTTTTGATGAACTTAGCAACATGAGCGGCTTTCAATACTTAGTAGAAGGCCGCTTCCAACCACTTGGTAAAGTAGTCAATGGCCATTAAGATGAACTCGGCCCATTTGATGCCTTTGGTGTTACCTTGCCAATTACATCAATGCCCTGTGCCGAGAATGGCCACGACAACGTTAGGTTATACAGCTCAGACGGGGGAACGTGCATAAGGTTTGCATGAATCTGACACTTATGACATCTCCGAATGAACTGTATATAGTATGTCTCCATTGTCATCGAAAAATATCCTTGTCTTAGGATCTTCTTGGCTAACATGTTCCTACTCATGTGTAGCCCACAGACTCCTGCGTGTAACCATTTCATCAACTCTCGGCCTTCTTCAACATTGACACACAGTTTATTCACCCCAGAACGCCTTCGTTTGTACAGTCTTCTACCGCAAATGACAAAGTGTGTGGATAGTCTTCGTATCGCCCTTTTTTTCTTCTTGCTTGCAAACTTGGGATATTCTCCTTTCTCCACGAAGTTCTGGATTTTAAAATACCATGGAAGGTCGTCGATGCTGTCCTCGATCGCGGCCGTCGTCTTGTATGTCAATTTTCTTTTCTGTTCAATTATCAAAGGCCTCATTCGGACTCCGAGTGGTATGTCAATCATAGATGCTAAGGTGGCTAGTGCGTCGGCAAACTTGTTCTACAATCTTGGCACATGGGTAAAGATCACTGCTTCAAAACACGGTATCAGCTTCTCTAGTTCTTGATGGTAGAGAATTAATGTCACGTCATTGACCTTCCATTCTCCTCTTGCTTGTGAAACCACCAGCGCTGAATCTCCAATGACTTCCAGCTTCTTTGCTCCTAATTCTATGGCTGCCTCCAATCCAACTAAACATGCTTCATACTCAGCTTGATTGTTAGTAATTTCAAAATTGAGTTTCAAAGACAAAGAGGCGTGTGATTCGTCAGGAGTGACAAGAAGAACTCCGATTCCATAGCAATATTGGTTGGATTCGCCATCAAAATATAGAGTCCATTTGTCATCCCCGACTTTTATTAGCTGTTCGTCAGGAAATTGAAACTATGTGTCTTCACCTCCCTCAACTGGTTGGTCGGCCAAGAATTCTGTTACTGTTCTACCCTTGACTTACTTTTGGGTGACATATCTGAGATTAAATTCTGATAACAACAGCAACCATCAAGCCAACCTTCTTGTTAGTGCTGATTTTTCAAATAGGTACTTTAACGGGTCCATCCGAGAGATAATATTCATTGTGAAAGATAGCATGTAATGTCTCAATTTTTGGGAAGCCTAAACTAAGGCCCGGCATGTCTTTTCCAATGGTGTGTACCGTATTTTTGGCCCCGTCATCTTCTTGCTTAAGTAGTAGACAGCCTTTTTGATTTTAGTTTCACCTTCTTACACTAGCATGCATCTCATAGCTGAGTCTGTTACTGACAAGTAGAGCATCAGTGGCCTATTAGGTTCCGGAGGAGCTAGAACAGGTGGATTTTGCAGGTACTATCGTACGGCATCAAAGGCATCTTGGCATTTCTGATCCCATTTAAATTTGACTCCTTTCTTCAGCAGATGGAAGAGTGGTTCACAGGTAGTTGTCAATTTTGCAATGAATCGACTGATGAATTGTATTTTTTCCAGGAAGCCCCTGACTTCTCGCTCGATCTTCGGAGGAGGCATTTCTAAAATTGCTTTAATCTTTGAAGGATCAACTTCAATGCCTCGTTGAGTGATCATATCTTTCCGGCGGTAACCCCGAAGGCACACTTTTGTGGGTTGAGTCGTATTTTGTACTTTCGAATACTTTCAAATAACTTTCATAGTGCTATGATGTGGCCATCCTAATCCTTAGACTTGACTATCATGTCGTCCACATACACTTTGACCTCCGTGTGTATCATATCATGCAGTAAAGTAGTGGCAGCACTCTAATAGGTTGCCCATGCATTCTTCAAACCAAACGACATCACATGAACACAATAGGTGCCCCAGGGTGTAGTGAACGTCGTCTTTTCTCTGTCCTTGGAGTCCATCAGAATTTGGTTGCACTCGAAGAAGCCATCCATGAATAACAACAAGGCATGCCCTGCTGTATTGTCTACCAAGACGTCAACGTATGGCAGTGGAAGATCGTCTTTCGGGCTAGCCTTGTTGAGATCTCAAAAATCCATGCAGACTTGAATACGTCTATCTTTCTTCAGCACTAAGACAATATTAGCCACCCATTTTGGATACTCGGTTACCATCAGGAATCCAGCGTTGATTTGTTTAGCAACTTCTTCTTTGATCTTCAGAGCCCATTCTGGCTAGATTCGTCTGAACTTTTGTTTGACCGATTTGGCATCAAGGTATAAGAGGATATGGTGTTGGATAATGTTGGGATCAATTCTGAGCATATCCTCGTAAGATCAAGAAAATACATCTTTGAATTTTTTTAATAAAATTATTAATTGTTTGCGTTCAATTAAGGATAAAGAATAACCAATTTGTACATTTTGTGAGTTAGTTTTACTACCCAAATTTATTGACAAAGTTTCTTTAATTATTGGTTGGGCACGCATTTGTCCTTCTCTTTTTATTAAAAGTTTTATTTCTTCGGAGATATCTCCGTTGAATTCAAAATCATTCGAAAGTGTATGAAATAAATCAAAAAAGCAGAATAATCGAAAATTTTGTTCATTTCCTTGAAGGAAGACAGAATTACAAACTCAAAACCATAAATAGGGGAGGTGCACAAACAGATGTGCCCTCAACCACATACTCAGACTCAGGACAAATAACTTGCACATCACAGGACTCTAAGGTTCAATTCTTCACTTCATTTGCAACCACATCGATGATGAGCTTGGTGCAGTCGGCTGGTGCGCTGAAGCCCATCATGAAATAGTCTGGGCCGGTTACGTGCAGCTGTGCTATCTTTTCATTGAACAATACTCCCATGCCGATTCCATCAAGCTTATCCGCCCAATTTTCCTCTTAGATCTTCTTTCCTTCCTCTTCCCTTTTCACTATTTCCTCTTCTTATGTGTCGGATAATTGATGGCTAAAGAAGATCTCTAGCCTTGACAACTTCTGGTTGGTTTCTTCGTCGATCCATGGCTCTAAGAAGCCGCAGTACGGGAAATTCTCTCCCTCTTTGATGAAGCACTCGTTGAGCATTCCTGAGTAGTTGGCTTTTCGTCCCCTTTTAGGCCCTTCCAAATCTTCTCCCGTCGGTTTGTATCCAAGACCAAAACGGCGAGAAGCCGATAATACCTGGACAGGTTCAAGAATTCCTTGCTGTTTACGCCCTAGCCCCATGCCCAGAAAGTAGGACATTTTCCTCATTATTGTAATTGTTCTTGGGTTGATATACATCTCTTCTTCATTCAATACCATTTGCACAGCCTGCACTTCGTCGAATCGGAAGCAACTTAGTGACACGTCCCCTTCACCATGCTGAACCTCCAAAAGAGTTGAGCCTTCTCCTCTTGGGGGTTGGATGCTGTCTTCTCCATAGATAGTCAGAACTGTCCCATTCTTTATTAGTTTTAGCTTTTGGTGAAGGGACGATGGCATCGCCAATGTGTTCGGGTCATGCAGCCATGGCCTTCCTAGCAACAGGTTGAAAGAGGCCGATACGTCCAGTATGGGGAACTCAACCGATGTCTCCAGTGCCCCTACTAATAATGCGAATGATACCAAGCCCAACACATCTCTTCTCGTGTTATCATAGGCCCGAACTTCTCGATTACTAGGTGTGAAATATTTTGGCTTTAGTCCCAAGAACAAACATTTAATGTAGACCGATTATCAATAAGAGTCATTGGAACCCACTTTTCCAGGCATTTAATGATTATGTGCAGACCCATTCTTTTCTTTCGCTCGTAGATCCTTATCAGAAAAGGAGATAACTCTTGGCTCTATAGCTGGCAAAATGAGTCCAACAAGTGGCTTCGGGGTTACATTTATCGAAATATTTGCTTTGTTCAGGACCTTTAGCATAGCTTGTCTATGTTTGTGCGAGGCCATCAATAAGCCCCAAATGCTGACATTGGCCTGTGTCTTTTTAAGCTGCTTCAGCACAGCGTCATCCTCTTCTTCTTGTTCTTTCTCTTTCCTTTTCCTGTTTGATTGTCCTTTTCTAATTGATTCAGCTTGGAATGCCGTCTACTCCTGGTTAAATGTTCCACACTGTCCTCGGGATCCCACAATCCCGGTATTATACTTTCGATCTATCTTACTTCGTATATGTAGAGAGGGATTACAAATGCCCATAGATCATCTAACCCACCGACCACTGCTCTTTCTCTTATTTCCTCATCATCCTCAATAGCCCACGTATTGTCAACTTCTTCCCATATGTCTTCCCCGATGTATCCCACGTGTTGTTCCCGAGCAGCTCAAAAGTCGATCCACTCCACCCCATCTGATTTCAGCATGACCCTTACCAACCAATAGGATTGCATCTTGTTGACATATATCTCCTCCTCAAAAAGTTATGGAAGAGTAATGCCGTCAAGCACATGGCCAAACCTATAAGGTCGTGCAGGATAATCCAGTGGCCAATCGTCTTTCTCATTGCATTCCTCCTCTTTTTGTTGGTAGGCTTGGATTACTGTTTGGTACCATCCCCATGCATTATCATTCCATTCCTCCATTCTATCCCGATCGTTTCTGGCTATATAAATGAGCATGCTGTCTAGTCCTCAGTAGATGAAGCACGAGGGCGTGGCAGACACGCGAAACAGATATACTGACTTGGATTTTCTGACCGTTCTAGAGTTATGCAGTTTACCCCGACTACTTAGCATGGTTTGGTAGGAAATTAGTTGTGACATTCGGCTTCGGAGAGACAGACGGTGGGGGAATCGCCTTGTTATTAATGAGATCCTGGATCTCATGTCGGAGCCTCATACACTTACCAGTCAGATGTATGTGGCCCTGGTGATAAGCGCAATATTGCGAAGCATTATATCTCATAGGGAGGGAATCAGGCACCGGCATGGGATCCAATAACTTGATGAGTCCTTTCTCGACAAGTCGATTCAGGGCAGTGTATAGTGAAATATTAAGGGGGGTGAAGACTCTTCTTGACCGTTGTTGTGCCTGTTGACTGTTGCTTGCCTGTTGATTGTGGCCTGGTTGCTGGGTAAATGAAGAAGGGTTCAGGAGATTTACTTCCTTTGAACATGATATGAGGTTAGTAGCATTAGACTGATTTTGGTTGTTTGCAGGGAAGGTCCTTCTCGATTTCTAGCTGGGTTCTGCTTTCTCAATATCTTCGGACTGAATGGCGTCTTTGATCTGCACCCTAGCGTCAAACAACTGCTCAAAGGTAGAGAGTGGCTGTGTGACAAGGTAACGCTTCAGAGGGGACTGCAGGTTTTTCACCACCATTCTCACTTATTCTTTCTCAGTGGGTTGGTTTGTCATCTTGGCGGCTTTGCCCCTCCACCGAGTCAGCAAATCAACAAACGATTTTCGATTCTCCTGGCGAGTTGTTTCTAGCTCTCGGGTGGTTACATTAAGTTGAATATTGTAGCAATACCGACTGATGAATGCAGTGGCTATATCTTTTCAAGTTTTGATCTTAGCCACCTCTGGAGAAAAAATCACTTTTGTGCTGCCCTAGAAAGTGATCGGTGGAACAATTAGGCCTTAAGCTGATCGTCAATCCCCATGGAGGAGAGTGTTCCAATGTACATTCTCAGATGAATCTAGAGATCTCCGATGCCATCAAACTTCTCCATCTCTGCCATTTTAAATTTTTTGAAAAGGTTAGCATATGGGAAAAGACATAAATTACCCACATCCCGCATGTACTCTTCTACACCCTTAGCATTTCTCAGCACCTTCTCCATTCGATCGATCTTCTCTGCTAGAACAGATTCCCTAGACTGAGCAGTAATTTCTTCCTCTACCACCATCGGGCGGGGGACTCGAGGTGGAACAGTAACTTGCGGTGCTTCTTGTCCTTGGTTATCATTCCAGAAGTTTTCACCATTCTCATTTGTATCTTTCGGCTGTCCATTCACAACGAGCATGTGTGGCGCCGAAATTTTTGGGGGTTTTGAAAAATGGTCAAAAATATGAAATTCAAAAGATACTTAGAAAATATTTTAACACCTTAAAAATAAATTTTAAAAAATTTATTTTTATTAAAAATTGAGTCGCCACTTAGTTTTTGAGAAAAACTAAGAAAAATAAAAAATGGCTACAGATCTTTAAAGCGTTTAATCAGAGAAAAAGGGTTCGGGGGCTAAGGTACGAATCGAAGAAGTTGTTAGCCATCCCGTTCATCCAACCGTAAGGTTGACCTCTACTAATCATCATTGGTTTTTTAATATAATTTCTCAAATGCATGCAAATAACGAAAAATGAAGGCGAAGAATGAACATTCAAAATCAAATATGAAAATACATAAGATATGTACATAGAATGCTAAATAAAATAAGTGAAGAAATAAAATCATAAATCTTACGACGTGCAATTTCTAACTAAAGGATACATAGAGTATACTCGCATGCAATTTCAAAAAAAATAACCTAAACTATTATGGTATGCATAAAACAATAAAAACATGTTAGAAGTTACCAAAATTACCTAAATATAAATTGTTGCCAAATATGCTAAACTACTTTAGACAAAAAATATTTTGAAAAAAAATAACCAAAACATGCATATTATCAAAATAAACCAAATTAGCATTCACATGAAAAAGAAATGCTAAATGTAAAATAAAAAATATATAAAAGAAAAAATTCTACATTGAAAGAAAACTTACTTAACAAAGAAATTTAAAATAAGGATTTTACAATAAAAGAGGGTTTAAAGATTTAAAGAAAAAGAAAAATGTTAGAAAATGTTATTAAACTACTAAAAAAAACCTAACTATTTACATTTTATGCTTCAAGAGAAACCAAAAAAAAAATAAAAGAAAAGAAAAGAGAAGAAAATGACTATAATAAGAAAAAATTTATACTAACATTTAAAGATGAAAATTAACTTAAAAGATTTTTTGTGATTTTTTGGGTTTAATAATATGAAAGAAAATAGTGTTAACATTAAATAGAAAAAGAAAAAAGACAAAAAAAAAGAAAAATAAAACTAATGACAATAGGACAAGAAAAGAAAAAAAAAATGTAAGAAAATTAAAACTAGTAATTAAAAAAAAATAAAGACAAATGAAACATTAGTATTAATAAAAAAGAAGAAATACTAGTAATGAAAAAAACAATAATCTAACGTTTAAAAGAAAAGGATATTAAATTAATATTATAAGAAGAGAAAAAAAATAAAAATAAATGCTAAAAGAATAAGAGAAATTAAATTCATCTATTTAACTCAAATATGAAATATAGTATTACTTACTACATTCACATAAATGTAGGTGTATTATTATAACAATTAACAACATTGATAAGTTGTAATTGTCAAAATATTTTAGTACTAAATTAATGAAATAATTAAATGTAGCAATGTGCTTAGTGTGAATGTGTAAACTAAAAAAATAATTAAAGTGACTAAATTATATAAAGCAAATTTAATAATAAACGATGTTAACTATATAAACGAAAGAAATACTCAAATTGAAAATGAATTTAACCCAATTACTCCAAAAGAGAGGGAATGGAGTTAGAAGGATCGGGGATCCAAACAAAATACTTAGATTGCTTAGGAATCCTAAAGTTGGGGGAATGTGCTTTAATGATCCAATCTTTAGGTGGTGATCCAAGCGAGGCTTTCAATGTAGGCGTCGGAGATTCAGATCTCGGTTTTTCGACAGGGCTTTGGCATCGGGACTCAAAATTGTTCGGCAACTCGGTTGAGCTTCTCTCACTAAATCTCTCACTAATTTTCTGCCTTTAAAACGTACTATGGGGTACGGTATTTATAGAATTCTTCAACCAATGAGATGCTGCCACGTTTTGGGACATGTCAGGCCATTTGGAGTTGGCGGTCTCCAGGTTCAATATGACGGTTGCCATGTCTAAAAATGGTTCCACAAAGTTTTAATGGCGGTCGCCACAATATAAGTTGGCGGTTGCCAGATTTGAAGTGGCGGTCGCCACTTTTGGCTAGGGTTTCCAAGAGGTTCTATTGGCGGTCGCCACAATGAACATGGCGGTAGCCACATTAGGAATGACTTGCACAACTAGTTATCGATGGTTCAACAAAATTTCACTGGTTTGAAGGTTTCGGGTTCAAATGCTGAGCTTGGATCACTCCCCGAGGATCGAACTGAAGCACCATTCCAGCTGTTTTCATCATCGGATTCATCTAAGATTAGGCTGGATCAAATTGGGGTGTCAACAGCATGCGGACCTGAATCGCCTGGATCTGCATCTAACATTGGTTTTGAGCTTGCGTCTGTTGCTCCACATCTCTCTGTATCTCAGTAATAGCTCTCATCAGACTTGTCAAGTTAACTTCATTCTCTGCCATTTTCAATGACTCAGCTGACAGTTCGGATATTCTATAGAGTATGTCTGACCCTAATCTTACCCAGACGTGTGTCGACTGTGATCTTTTAGGCTCAATGATCTAGACCCGAAGAAAAGTTGAATCCCAAAAGTAGAATAACCAGCATTAGATACTTCCCAGATAAAATTTTGACGACAGATAGTAAACATTCCAGAAACTCAAAACAGCAAATCATAAGCAGATAATCACTGAAATTGAAACAATGCCCCTACCGAGCTCATACTGCAGCGTAACAACAGGATGACCCGAAAACTAGAATGATGGCTAAGAGAGGGATCAACTAAATTCTAGAGGAAATGTTCATCTAAACGGAGAAACGGGCAGCACTCTGACAAGAAAACAGTTCTAACCTTTCAAAAGACCGGTTCGATCTAGGATTCTAACAGAAAATTGGTAGCATAGCAGTAGGGAAACAGAACTAGCTCACACGGGTATAACAAAAGTTCGAAAGAAGCGAGCCTAATACAACAATGGGAGAGAAACTATCAACCCGGGAAGAACCCGAAAGAGAAACTATCGTAGAGGCTCAAAGCAAGGCACGGGAATGACCCCGAGAAGAAAACTATGACGTGAAAACCAAACATGGTGAAAAACGAAATTCGGGTACGATTTCGAAGGAAAAATTAAGCTAAGAAAAGGATAACAGAAAACTTGAGCCAAACTCGAAAAAGGAACTAGTTTAAGCCCAAGCAAACAATCCTAACAATATACAATCAAAACATACAATTAAAAAAACACATAATTCCACCAGTGTTAGTAGCACCTAATGAGGGTTCTAAGCTACTATATGCAAAAGGACGATTTTAGTCAATCGAACGCGGTACCTTCTTAATAGAGCCATGTATATACCTTCCATGCCTGGAGTGGTGCAGGACATGATCAAACGGTACGTCCGAACTCTTTTACTGTACCTATGAAAGCATACAGTCAGTAAGGTTTGCCCGCCTTCCCAACAATCCCCGAAACGGATGAACGTTCAGGGCATCGGGTCAACCAAGCAAGAGAGTTTGAAGAACAATGCATATGCATAGAAAAATGCAAATGAGAAATATATAGTAAGAACTAATGATGTTTTCAAGTCTATCCCTCTTATTTGATTTTATAAACCAGTCCCCAGCGGAGTCACCAGAAAATACTGTGGCGCCAGGATTTTGGAGTTTTGAAAATATTTCAAAAATAAGAAAATTCAAATATGTTTGAAATATATTTTAACACCTTGAAAGCTAAATTTTAAAAAATTCTTTTTTATTGAAAATAGAATTGCCACTTAATTTTTGAGAAAAACTAAGAAAAACAAAAATAGCTACTGGTCTTTAAAATATTTAACCAGAAAAAAAGAGTTCGGGGGTTAAGGTACGAATCGAAAAAGGCGTTAGGAACCCCGTTCGCTCAACTGTAAGATTGACTTATACTAATCATCATTAGTTCTTTAATATGATTTCTCAAATGTATGCAAATAAAGAAAATAGAGGTAAAGAGAGAAAATCTAAAATTAAATATGAAAAATACATAACATATGTATATAGAACTCCAAACAAAGCAAATAAGGAAAGAATTCTAAGTCCTACAAAATGCAGTTTCAAACTAAAAAATACATGGTGCACACCCACCTGCCATATTATTTATACCTAAACTAACATGATTTCAAATAAAAGAAAATACTAAAAAGAATTTACTAACGTTAAATATGCTAAAAATAGACATATTCATAAAAAGTGTACAAAAGAAAATTGGGTTAAAAAATAAAAGATTTAGAAAATACTATTAAACTAATAAAAGAGAAAACTTAACTATTCATTTTTTTATATTTTAAAAGAGATAAAAGAAAATAAATAAAAAAAGATAAGATAAAAGAAAAGAGAACAAAAAAGAAGAAAATTATACTTTTAAAAATATAGCTTAGTAATTTTTTTATGATTTTTGGGTTTAATGAAATGAAAGAAAAAGAAAGATAAAATAAGTGCTAAAAGAGAAATTACACTAATATTAAGAGAAAAGAAAAAAAAATAAATGCTAGAAGAAATTAATGCTAGTGGAGGAATTTTAAGCTAACATTAAAAGGAAAGAAAATAAAATATAATGAAAAATTAAAGGAAAAATATAGTGATATTACAAGAAAAAGAAAAGATGTGTTAGCATTAAATTAAAGATTAACTAATATTAATAGAAAAAAAATATTAAATGAAACATTAGAAAAAAGATTAAAGTTAAGAAAAAAAAATACTAGAAAAAAAAATTACACTAATATTGAAAGGAAAAGAAAAGAAATAAAAAATAAAAGTTAGAAAAGAAATACTAAATTAAAAAGAAAAGAAAAGAAAATATTAATTTAATATTACATGAAAAAAATAAAATGAAATAGAATACTAGTAAAAGATAATTAGACTAACTAAAAGAAAAAAGAAAAAGAAAATAAATAAAATAAAAAACTAGAATTAAATGGGTGTAATATTGACAATTACAACCATTTTCATGTAAGTGCTTGGATTATAAGGATGAACGCGAAACCCACGGCGAGGATAATAAGGATCGATTATCCCAACACCAAGAACCGAGCTCGAACCAAGTTAACAGTTAGAGATAAGGCAGAGAGTTTGATCTTTCTTACAATAGAAGAAAATGGAAACTTGTGGGAGAAATTTCGGTGCGAGACCCAAGGCCACTAAGTTGTTACATATCTAGCCCACGCAGATAGACCGCTCGAGTTTCCAACTTTTATGCCACACGCCTAAGCAGGATTGGGGTTGAAGCCAACATGCATTCAAAACAGACACATGCATAAAACATATAGAAGCATACTTTTTTATGACGATTAAAACGATAACCAACATGCCACGTACTTACATTATAAAAATAAAAAATGAATTGGGTCTCACAACTCTCCCCCGTTAAGGAATTTTGCCCCCCAAAATTCGCCACGAAGTCAAGAAGAAAACAACTCTGAATACCTAGTACGGCCTGCGGACTCAAGCTCCCACGTAGCTTCCTCGACACCGTGATAAAACCACATAACCTTAATATAGGCAATGGTTCTCACTCTCAACGCATGTTTCTTTGTATCCAAGATCCTCATGGGTCTTTCCTCAAAAAATATATCCTCGTCCACTCGTAACTCAGCCCAATCCAAGATATGTGATGGGTCAGGCTCGTATTTCTGAAACATGAAAACATGAAAAACGTTATGCACAGAAGATAACTGAGGAGGCAAAGCCAGCTGGTATGTCACCTCTCTAATCCTCTCTAGGATTTCAAGGGACCCAATAAAGCGCAGCGACAACTTCCTGTTATGACCAAACCTCATCAAACCTCGGTGTAGCGAAACCTTCAAAAACACGTGGTTCCCCACCCCAAACTCTAAAGGCTTCCTCCTCTAATCGGCATAATTTTTTTGGCGACTCTGGGCCGTCACCAAACATTGGCATAGACTTAGGTCCTTCTAAAGAAATAAGTATTTCAAACTCTTGTGATCCGAGAAAACCTCAAAATGTTCACCGTACAAATAGTGCCGCCATGCCTTCAAGGCAAAAATCACGGCTGCCAACTCCAAATCATGTGTCGGATAATTATGTTCGTGAGTCTTCAACTGCCGAGATCCGTAAGCCACAGCCTTACCCTTCTGCATTAAGACTCACCCTAAGCCATCATGCGATGCAACACAATAAATCGTGTAACCTAAACCTTGCTATGGAATAACTAACACCGGTGTATTGGTCAATCTTTTCTTTAGTTCTTGAAATGCCAACTCACAAGACTTACTCCAAATAAGCTTGGTTCCCTTCCGCATTAGGCGAGTCATCGGCACAGTGAGTCAATAATAATCTTTCACAAATCGTCGGTAGTAGCCTGCCAAACCCAAAGGGTTACGGATCTCAAATACATTCTTCGGTCGTTCCCAATTCATCATTTAATCGGCCTTCGAAGTATCCACAGATACTCCATCCTGCGATACCACATGTTCAAAAACTTTACCTTTGACATCCAGAATTCACACTTTTCAAATTTTGCATATAGTCGATGTTTCCTTAAAAGCTGCAAGGCAATAAGGAGATGTTCTTCATGTGTCTCTCTCGATGGTGAGTAAATAAGAATGTCATTCACGAATATGACCACAAAACTTTCAAGATATAGATGTAATATGCGGTTTATCAAGTCTATGAAAATCGCAGGATCGTTCGTCAAACCGAACGGCATAACCAAAAACTCGTAGTGACCGTAACAAGTTCAAAAGGCAGTTTTCGCTATCTTCTCTCATCCTCAACTGGTGATATCCCGATCTCAAATTGATCTCAGAAAAGTAGCATGAACCCTTTAATTGATCAAACAAATCATCAATTCTTGACATAAGATACTTGTTTTTCGTTGTTACCTGATACAGCTTCCGATAATCAATACACAATCTCAATGATCCATCATTCTTTTTTGCAAACAAAGTCAGATTTCCCTTCGGCGACATACTCGGGTGTACAAATTCCTTATCAAGCAACTCCTGAAGCTGTATCTTGAGTTCTCGCAACTCTGCTGGTGCAAAACGATAAGATGGCATTGATATAGGAGTGCCTCCCGAAACAAGATCGATAGAAAACTCTATCTCACGATTTGGTGGCAACTCAAATAGATCGTCTAGGAAGACATCTAGATAGTCATAAACCATAGGAGAAACTCTCCTCGAACTCCAACAGCCTCATCCAACATGAGAGTAGAAAAGAGGAAACTAAGGTTTCCTTGATTTCGGACAATATCGAGCATGGGCATCGAACCATCGTCCTGATCACCCATGAAACAAAAATAATCACCCTCAGGTGTACAAATAGATACGCTTTGTCGATCACAATCGATATAGGCACAATAGGTGGTCAGCTAATCCATCCCTAGAAAGATATCAAATGTGGTCATGTCGAAAATGATGAAATCAAACTCTAAACAGCAGCCAGCAACCTCTAACTCACAGGACCTACAAACTCATCCCAACACCGCATTTTCACTGATCGAGGTCTCTACACACAGGGCGTTACCCAATGAGTCTATCTCTAACCCCAAAATAGATACAAAAACAGATAAGATAAAAGAATGTGATGCTCTTATGTAAACAAGAACACTGGCCCATGATTTGTACACTAAGAGAGTACCTCTGATAACTAGGATCCGCGATGGCGTACACTCGTCCATGCGGTCCCCTGGTATACCTACCATAGTTTTACGCTGCAGGCTGTCGCACTGACTGAACTAAGGCACCCCATTCCGTAACCCTGAAAGTCTGAGCTACTAGCTGCTGCTACAACTGTTGGTAAGTCTGTCGTCCCCGTACAGACTGAACAACTAGTGCACCTGCCGTGCTTTGTACACTCCCTCCATGAGTGTAGTCCCTACGAAAATGCCCTGTTTGGCCACACTAAAAATAGACTAGTGGCTCTCTCCCCTGAGAATAAACAGGCATTGAACTCTAAGACTGTCTCTTCTGCAGGCAACCCAATACACGATGCCCTTGATGCCTGCACAGAAAAAAAATGAGCTCTCTTCACTCCAGCCTTTCCGATGAAGCCATTGAGCGTGCTGGTGCAGAAAACTACTACTGATATGATCCCGCAGGATGAGAATTTGGATCGGATGACCTCTGTCTCTTATTCTTGTGCGCCTCACTCTGTGCACCTCCTCTACTCTATTGGGTTCTGCTCTCCCTAGCCTTGCGTGTTTCATTCAATGTATTTTCGACGGTGATGGTTGACTCCACCAAGTTCATAAATACACGCATCCTTAATGTCGCCACTCAATCTTTGATCGTGGGTCTTAAACCCCTTTTAAATCTCTTTACATGTAATTCGTCTATTACTACAACTTTCAATGCAAAACGGGGCAGGCTGGTGAACTCGGCCTCGTACTGAAGCACAGTCATCACCCCTAGGTGAGAGAAGGGAATTCCTCCTGGTATAGGTCTCTAGAGGACTCAGAAAAGTATTTCTCTAGAAATACTTTGGCAAAAGCTGCCCATGTATCCTCCACAGTAGTCCTGGTAAACTTTCACCATTCATGGGCGTCACCCTTTAGCTGAAAAACCAGAAATGCAACTCTTAAGTCATCCTCGACTATCTGTAATATATCCAGAATCCTTGTCAAAGCTCCAGCCATTCAATGGCCACCTTAAGATTAGGATCCCCAACAAAGGTAGAAGGGTTAAGACGTCAGAACTCCCGTATCGCAATAGTCACCCTCGACTCTGGTACTCTCGCCCCTCCCCCAACGGCCTTAGCTAGCTGACGGATGGAGCCTATAATGTCACGTAACAACCCTACCTCATTTACTGGTCCTTAGGGAACATTAGCATCCACATCATTAGGAATTGGCACATTCCCTTGGCTTAAACCACGACCACGGCTTTTACCACAACCTTGTTCTCCCTGTGCAGACATAACTTCTATATGAAAGAAATATAAGGCATAGCAACATAAGAATCAATCATCATGTTATTACAAATATACGTCACATAATCATGCCAAGACTTAGCAATTTAAGATTATGTAAATAGGTTCCACATACCGAGGAGTACAATCAAGAGTGATGAGTCAATTTGGGTAATCTACTTAGATTCGTTGCTAGAAAGTACGTCGGTCAAATGCATTTCTAACTTGACTTTCGAGTTTATTAATCCAAACACCGAAAGAAAGACTAATCAATCTTCAGGTCCAATCTCCATGCTCACGTATACATAACATCCTCGTGCTCAACAGATTATCATTCTCATGTTATCAAAATATTTAAATACATGCAATTAGGCACACGTAACCATCCTCATAAGGTGATGCAACCACTCTCACGGCTTTTAGATATTCGAACTTAGAGCTTTAATACCAAGTTGTCACGTTGTAGCCCCAAGATTTAGGGTTTAGTTAAAAAATAGGAAATTCAAAAGTTATTTTGAAAACTTTGAAACACCTTGAAAACCAAAAGATTTTTGAAAACTCTTTTTGTAAAAAATGGAGTCGCCACTTGATTTTTGAAAAAAATCAAGATAGACAAAAATGAGTCACTACTCTTTAAAACATTTAACTAGAGAAAATAAGGGTTCGGGAGCTAAAGTACGAATCAAAAAATGTGTTAGGTATCCCGTTCGCCTAACCGTGAGGTTGGCCTCTACTAATCATTATTGGTTCTTTAATTATATTTCTCAAATGCATGCAAATATTGAAAATAGAGGGTAAAGAGAGAACATCTAAAATCGAATAGTAAAAATACATAATCTAGCATATAAACAGACCAAAATGTCAATCAAATGTAGACCCTAAATCCAAAGCATGCAAAGTCTAACTAAAGGATACATGACACAAACAATATGCTACGATTTTAAGATGCTATCGATTAATCTAAACTAACAAGCTCTAATCATAACACTAAGTAAGCATAACATGATTCTAAACTAAAATAAAGCAATTCTAAGAGTCTTAAACCTCAAACATGCTGATAGACACTAAAAACAACATACTAGACATCATACAGAATATTGTAATCAATAAAACCAGGATATTGGAACAGAATTAAGCTATTAGGAATAAACAAAGCTTGCGATTGTGACATATAAATGTTGCGGGGGCAAGGAAAATAAGATGCAAGTGCACGGGTGCAACATTGATTGTTATGACGTAACATTGAATGTTGCGACCGCGTGGTTTGTAGGCACTATTTTGCTAAATTTTAAGGGATAGTTTGTTAGGATGCTAGTGTTCAGTATAAATAGAATCACAATTGAGACTATTTGAACCAAATTAAAAGTTAACCAAATTTTCTAAAATTAAGCATGCTCTCAATTCAATAATTTAAAATTAACAATCAAATACGTGGACAAGATAATTAAACTTAGTGATAGTAAAACTAAAGAAGAAGCATGCAATTCAAAAATTGAGATTCAAATTCAAAACATGACCTCCTCACGGTGAGGTAAAAAATGTGAGAAGAGAAATATCGGGGTTCCAAAAGAATACATAAAATGCGACAATCTAGAGGAGTCTTCAAGTCGTGGAATGTAGAATCATCAATTCAATCCTCGAGAAGCAGTCCAAGTCCAATATTTGAGTCAAAATCGAGCAGTAGTATGGGTTGGCGTGTGAGTCGGGAGTACAGCTGAGTATCGGTGTACTTGAATTATACTTGATAGAGCAGTAGAATATTGACGTTAGCTAAAAGTGTCCTCCAAAATCATACCAAAGATATGTTTATATAGAATATGCCAACCAATGAGGTGGTTCCACGTTCAAAGCTCAAACTGGGCTCAACAAGGTTATGGTCGCCACCTTTAAAGGTTGCGACCATAACAAATTTTATAGTTTCCAAGATTTCACATTGCGGCCGCAACAATCAACGCAATGGTCACAGGGTTCAAAGGTTGCGGGTGAATTACTTAGGCCAGTGAATAACCAGGTCACGAGGTTTGAAGGTTGCAGCCTCAAGGTTCAAGAGCTATGATCTTATGGTTTGATTTCACGAAGTACTGGATTCGGATTGCTTCTCGGTAATCGTTCAAAGATATCATCTCACTCAATTTTTATCATTAGACTCCCTTGGATGAGCCTAAGATTCGGCGATATCAAATCAAGGTGTCTACACACGCCCCAAAACTAAGGTCACACGAACCAACCAAGAAAATCCGTTTTGAGATACGAAGATTCATCAAAACCACCCGAGTTCAAATAGGCCATAGAACGTAAACGAAAACGAGTTTAAAACCGTAGAAAAATGTACTTTCGAAGGTTTATTTTATGTAAAATACTAGTCCAAAAGAATAAGGTCATGGTCCTCGAGAACCAAGTTTTAAAACAAACAACACAAGTTTTCAAGAAAATTGCTCAGACCGCTCAATCGGTCTAAAGACCGCTCGAGCGGTCCTTACAAGCCCACTGATTTTTTCACGTGAAACACAAAAATAGAATGTTTATCTCAACCGCTCAATAGAGCGCTCGAGCAGTCCGTCGAGTGGTTTAGTTCTAGACCCTTTTTCAAAACATCTCCTTTAAAACCCAACACTTAACCATTTTCTCTACTTGTTAGGGTTGGTATACTAAAAATTATATTTTTAGTATTTAATTTTATTTTAATAAAATTAATTTTTTATTTTATG
>JAOTRH010167531.1:0-12550 GCA_034768845.1 Heliamphora exappendiculata
CCTAAGATTCAACCCCCATGCTCACATATACACATCATTCACATAGCTAACATGCTGACACAATCATGTTATCAAAGCATCTAAACAAATGCAGTCAAGCACACGCAATCAAGCTCACACGGTGATACAACCTCTTCCCACGGCTCATAGGTATTCGAACCCAGAGCTCTGATACCAAGTTGTCACGCCCCAAACTCCGGGCCATGTTAAATACCAATAAACAACCAAACATACACCCAACCCGAGAATATACTCTCAAATAAAACCATACATGCATTATATATGAAAGCCAAACGGCAACAGTACACGGCATCAATGCCCGAAAACATGTTATAACATACATGTAACAAAAGAATAAAAAGGGAAGACTATAGCTCTTCCACCTCTTGAGCACCTTCAGATCAACTAGCGTGACCGGTACCTGAAGAAAAGAAAAATCCCACACCGTGAGCCAAAGCTCAGCAGATTCTAAACAACACATGCAGTATAAGCTAAACACGCTCGATAAACGAAGTGCAGTTTTCGACTATCTTTCAAGCCAGTAAAACCATTTGAAAACACTTTTAGATCACGACTCACCAGAGTCAGAACACCATTTTCACATGCAAGGGAAAGCGAGGATAAAAATCATTTGTCCACTCATCAGAGCCCTAAAAACGATTCCAGTGTTACGACTCCCGTAGGTCGTTAATACAGTATTTTGACTTCCGCAGGCTGATAATAAGATTTTAATAAAATTGGTCTATCCGTCCCAAAATGCAATACATGCAATTCATGAACACGTGCCTCTTCAGGACCTCATTTCAGCCTTCAGATATCGCACACACACACACACACGCAACCCATGCAACACATATTTTCATGAACTTTCACCGTAGGACCGCAGCCCAACTAATGCATCTTCTCATACTTTAATCGAAGGGCCGCAGCCCCAAATACACCGACTTTCGCAGCCTACTTCGTTCACCGGCTTTCACAGCCTACCTCGTTCCCCAGCTTTCACAGATTCACCTAATCTATATCATACACATATACAAACCAAATTCATGAATTAAAGCATATAACCATGTATCAACACGACGTTTCACAAATCACGTCACATGCATATAAAACTCTAGGTTTTAAAGCATAAACTATGTTATCCACTTACGTATTTCGTACATAAATAAACAGTTATAAATATGCACATAACCATGTATAACAATACATCACGACACCACCCGCCGAAACAAACCAACATCCACCCACGGGGACAACCCACACGACCACCACTGGCCCAAACACGCCCAACACGTCCATCACAGGCCCACGACGCTCACCCGTGCCAAAACAAAACCCACAACAAACCACGCAACCAACCATGCATCACAAATCGCATCTACCATGCACATCACCCATGAGGGTGACACTCAAACGCACACCCGAGGCCACGACATGACCCCCAAAACTACCACAAAACCAACCAAACCCCAAAAGGAATCCACAGGTATTTAAATCAAGTAATTCCCATAAATTAATCAATCGAATACCATAAGACACCAATCGAAAACCAAGGAACCAACCCAAAACCACTAACAAACAGCCCAGAATTCAGTCGACTAGACCCAACCCCCAGTCGACTGAAAAACCCACTGGAAACGGCCAAAACGCCCAGAAGCACTATCCAATCGACTGACCCTCGAGGTCCAGTCGACTGAATGTCAAGAACACCAATCCAGTCGACTGAACCTTTGAGTTCAGTCGACTGAACCCACCCAGAAACTGATTCTGAGCTACGGGTTCCACCTCCAAACCCTAAATCGAAGTCTCCAATCCTCCATACAACACCCTTGGGCATCCACACGCCCAAGCCTAACCTCAAAACCACAAAAGAAACTCTCGAAATACAATTCCATCCATCGGAACCAAGAAAAACCCAATTTTTAACCCAAAACCCAACTTTGATAGAATTTCAGATCTACCAAGATCTAATCGTTAAAAACACACACGTTTACCCACAGCACCCTTATACAGTAGTAGGGTTCAGAGTCCTACCTCGGTGAGTTCAAAACTTGACGTCTCAAACCACGTGCAGAATTGAGTTTCGCCTAAATTGAAATTTGGCCTGATGGTTGCGTAGCCCACCGTGCCAAAAGCAAGGATCCATTGTTGGATCATTGAAAATCAAGCCCCGGCCCCCCGAGAACTTAGAGAGAAGGCAGAGAAAATTGAAAACTTATAGGAGAAGTTTTGGAAAATATTTTTATGAAAATATCTAACTCTAGATATTTGTAGGCCTCCAAAATATCTTTTTTTGAAATTTTTCATGAATTGCGCCCCAACGACCCACAGCCCCAGGAACCTACCCCGCATGCATATCTAAGCCCGATCACGCATCAAAAGAAGTAAAAACATACTCGAAAGAATACACGTAATGCGCGTCTGAAAATGCCGAAAAAAGAAAACGGGTTAGGATCTCACAACTCTACCCCCTTAAAGGAATTTCGTCCCCAAAATTCAACTCAAGGCCAAAACAACAAACTGTCGATCGCAATCGACATAGGCACACGAGATGGTCAGCCAAACCATTCCTAGGATATAGTCAAACAAGGTCAGGCATCCTAAATAATGGCCGACTATCTCAAAGACACGGGATCTACAACACTCCCAACCTCACATCATCACCCACCACTGCCTCATCACAGCACACCATCCACGAGATCCATAGCTAACCCCAAACAGATGCAATGATGTCACTGACCCACAACCTGCAAATTCATAAAGTGCCTCTGCTCGCTGAAGGTGTATCAGCATCCTCCGGCACAACCGATGCCCTAGATGAACCGCGAGCTACGAGATAATACACTCATGATAACCCCATCCTGTCCTGTCCACCACTACTCGACGTTGTCAGCTGCCGCACCAACTAAACTGATGTACTCCCACCTGCCACCAGGGAAGTCTGTACTGCGGAAGGCGGCTATCGATCCTGTGCATACGAACCCACTGGTGTGTCCTCTGTGCTCGGCGTACTGCCTCTCTAGGGACAATTCCTACGAATATGTCCAGACTGTCCACACTCATAGCAAACTAATGGGTCCCTCCTCTGCGGCTGCACTGGAGCCAAACTCTGGGATGGTCTCAACTGTAAACAATCCGCCGCACGATGCCCCGGCTGTCTGCATCAAAAATAGGTAACTCCCTCTACTTTGGCCTCCTAGACGAAGCCACAGATGGTGATGGTGCTAAAAACTGCTGTGATCCAGATGGATAGAAACTGGGACTAGAGGACTTCTGCCTCTTGCTGGAGCGTCAACCTGTCTGTACCTCCGTACCGCCCTGTGATGTCCTGGCCTCCCTCAAAGCTTGAGTCTCAGCTAAAGGATTCTCAACCCTCGCTGCTGCCTCCACCAGCTGTCTGAACACACAATATCTTATCACAGCTACTCGCTCCTTGATCGCTGGCCTCAAGCCCCGCTCAAACCTCATCTAAAGCAACTCATCTGTGCACTCTACCTCCGGTGCAAGTCGATACAAGCTCATAAACCTGGCCTCATACTGCATGATGTCCATGGTCCCCTCGGTAAGAGAATAAAACTCCTCCATGCATAAGTCCCTCCTCGAAGATGGAAAATATCTCTCCAGAAAGACTTGTGTAAAAGCTGCCCACGTGGCCCCTACTGTAGTCCTGGCATATCTCCACCACTGATGAGCATCACCTCTCAGCTTAAAGGTGGCAAAAGAAACTCGCAACTCATCCTCCACAATCTGTAATGTGTCCAGGATCCGAGTCGTCAACTCAAACCACTCTATCGCCAGAAGAGGATCGGGATCTCCAGCAAAGGTAGGTGGATCCATGCGCCTGAACTCCCGAATCACAACTGTAACCCTCGTCTCAAGCACCCTCTCCTTAATAGGCTCACCCCTAGCAACCAGCTGCTGGATAGAACCAACCAGCACACGCAATAGCTCCGTGCGTCCATCAGTCCCTGGGGAGCATTAGCATCCCCAACATCAGGGACAGGAATATCCCCTTGGCCAACACAGCCACGACCACGGCCTCGCCCTCTCCTCGCCGACATCACGTCTATATGAAAGCAAAACAATATATAAGATGTAAGACATCGCATGAACATAAACGCTAAACACTTAGCATACTATCACATAACCACATAGGTTCATGCTAAACAATCCCACATATACCGAGGAGAACCAACAAGAATGTCACGTCAATCTGGATAACCTACTTAGATTCCTTTATAGAAATCACGTCAGCTAAACGCGTTTCTAACTTGGCTCCCAAGTTTGTTAATCCAAATGCCCAAAGGCAGGAGTATCACTCCTAAGATTCAACCCCCATGCTCACATATACACATCATTCACATAGCTAACATGCTGACACAATCATGTTATCAAAGCATCTAAACAAATGCAGTCAAGCACACGCAATCAAGCTCACACGGTGATGCAACCTCTTCCCACGGCTCATAGGTATTCGAACCCAGAGCTTTGATACCAAGTTGTCACACCCTAAACTCTAGGCCACGTGAAATACCCATAAACAACCAAACATACACCCAACCCGAGAATATACTCTCAAATAAAACCATACATGCATTATAGATAAACGCCAAACGGCAACAGTACACGGCACAAATGCCCGAAAACATGTTATAACATACATGTAACAAAAGAATAAAAAGAGAAGACTACAGCTCTTCCACCTCTTGAGCACCTTCTGATCAACTAGCGTGACCAGTACCTGAAGAAAAGAAAAATCCCACACCGTGAGCCAAAGCTCAGCAGATTCTAAACAACACATGCAGTATAAGCTAAACATGCTCGATAAATGAAGTACAATTTTTGACTATCTTTCAAGCCAGTAAAACAATTTGAAAATATTTTTAGATCACGACTCACCAGAGTTAGAAAATCATTTTCACATACAAGGGAAAGCGAGGATAAAAATCATTTGTCGACTCATCAGAGCCCTGAAAATGATTCGAGTATTACGACTCCCGTAGGTCGTTAATACAGTATTTCGACTTCCGTAGGCCGATAATAAGATTTTAATAAAATTAGTCTATCCATCTCAAAATGCAATACTTGCAATCCATGAACACGTGCCTCTTTAGAACCTCATTTCAGCCTTCAGATATCGCACACACACACACGCAACCCATGCAACACATATCTTCACGGACTTTCACCGTAAGACTATAGCCCCAACTAATGCATCTTCTCAGACTTTTACCAAAGGACCGCAGCCCCAAATACACCTACTTTCGCAGCCTACCTCATTCACCGGCTTTCACAGATTCATCTAATCTATATCATACACATATGTAAATCCAATTCAAGAATTAAAGCATATAACCATGTATGAACAGGAGGTTCCACAAACCACGTCACATGCATATAAAACTCTAGGTTATAAAGAATAAACTACGTTTTCCACTTACGCATTTCGTACATAAATAAACAGTTATAAATATGCACATAACCATGTATAAAAATACATCACGACGCCACCCGTTGAAACAAACCAACATCCACCCACGGGGATAACCCACACGACCACCACTGGCCCAAACACGCCCACCACAACCATCACGGGCCCACGACGCTCACCCGTGCCAACACAAAACCCACAGAAAACTGCGCACCCAACCGTGCATCACAAACCGCATCTACCATGCACATCACCCACGAGGGCGACACTGAAACGCATACCCAAGGCCACGACACGACCCCCAAAACCACCACATAACCAACCGAACCCCAAAAGGAATCCACATGTATTTAAATCAAGTAATTCCCATAAATTAATCAATCGAATACCATAAGACACCAATCAAAAACCAAGGAACTAACCCAAAACCACCAAAAAATAGCCCAGAATTCAGTCGACTGGACCCAACCCCCAGTCGACTAAAAAACCCACTGGAAACCGTTCAAAACACACACGTTTACCCATAGCACCCTTATACAGTAGTAGGGTTTAGAATCGTACCTCGGTGAGTTTCAAACTCGACGTCTCGAACCACGTGTAGAATCGAGCTTCGCTAGAATAAAAATCTAATTGGATGGCTGCGTAGCCCACAGTGCCAAAAGCTAGGATCCGCTGTTGGATTGTTGAAAACCGATCCCTGGGCCCCCAAGAAATTAGAAAGAAGGAAGAGAGAAAACTGGAAACTTATTGGAGAAGTTTTAGAAAATATATTTATGAAAATATCTAACTCCAGATATTTATAGGTCTCTATAATATTTTTTTTTAAAATTTTTCGAGAATCGCGCCACAACGGCCTACAGTCCCGGGAACCTACCCCGCATGCATATCTAAGCCCGATCATATATCAAAAGCAGTAAAAATATGCTCGAAAGAAAACACGTAGCGCGCGTTCGAAAACGCAGACAAAAGGAAACGGGTCAAGGTCTCACAGGTTCCTGGGGCCGTGAGCCGTTGTGGCGCGATTTTTGAAAAATTTTAAAAAAAGATATTTTGGAGGCCTATAAATATCTGGAGTTAGATATTTTCAAAAGACATTTTAAAAACTTAATTCCTAAGTTTTCTCATTTTTCTCTCTGCCTTCTCTCTAAGTTCTCGGGGGCTTGGGGCTCGATTTTTTACGATCAGACTACGAATTCTTGGTATCGGCATCGAGGGCTACGCAACCATCCGGGTAGATTTTGATTCCGGTGAAGCTCAATTTTGTAGGTGGTTCGAGGCGTCAAGTTTTTAACTCACTGAGGTAGGATCCTAGACTCTCATGTCTTATAAGGGTGCTACGTATAATCGTGTGCGTTTTTAACAGTTAGATTGCTGTAGATCTGACTTTGTTTCAAGAAAATTGGATTTTGGTTTCAAAAAGGGGTTTTGTGTTGATTTTGGTGGATGAAATCGGGTTTTGAGTTTTCTTTTTGAGGTTTTATGGTAGTTTTGGGTCTGGGCACGTCTGAGGGTGTCGAGATAGTGCTTAAAGACTTAGATTTGTGGTTAAGATGGTGGTTTGTTAGTGTTTGAGTGTTTGGTGTCCAAGAACACTCAAGACCATCAAATCTGGATTGTTCTTGCCTGGTAGCTCGCTCGAGCGCCCGATGTCCACTTGAGCAGACTAGCTGCACAGAGCCTTTTTGTTTTGATGTTATCTTCCTCGTTCGGACTCGAAATTAGGTCGTTCTTGTACTCAAGTTGAAGCTCCAGAAGTCCTCTTTCCAATGACACCTCTCTCACCTTAAAATTCTTTTTGTAGAAAAAGTCATGATCAAAAGAGTGAAGGTGTGTCAAGATTTGCAAACCGTTTTTCACCCATTTTGGCCAAATGTTTGGAAAAATGTTATTCTTCATTCTTGTTGACCCTTTTGACCTAATTCCGTGTTTGGTGGGGCGTTGTGGTGTTATTTTAGGTGTTGTGGGTTTATGTTTGCCGTGTTGGGCATGTGTAGGGTCGTGTTTGCCGTGTTGGGCGTGTGTGAGTCCATTTTGGTCGTGTTAGGACCTTGGGAGTTTGTTGGTGTTTCGTGGTTTGGTGGTTGGTTCTTTGGTTTCCATTTGGCGTCCTATGGTATTCAATTGATTAATTTATGAGAATTAGTCGATTCAAATACTTGTGGATCTTTTTGGGGTTCGGTTGGTTATGTGATGGCTTCGGGAGTCGTGTGGTGGCCTCTCGGTTGATTGGGTTATGGGGCTCGATCGACTACTCTCCTCTAGTGATTTTAGTTGATTGGATTATGGGGTCTTGTCAGTTGAACTAACGGAGAGGATGTTATTCATTTCATGCGGGGTGTTGGTGCACAGTTGTGTGCGTGGGGGTCCGTGCATCGTTGCGTGTGGGGGTTTGGTTTTGTTTCTCGATTTGAGTTTTCTCTGAGTGTTGACCACTCAAGTGGTGGTTGAGCGCTCGAGCAGTGTGGTGCCAGAGTGGTGGGTCGGTGGTTGACCGCTTGAGCGATGGTGGTGCGCTCGAGCAAGGTGGTGGCAGAGGGGTATATCGGTAGGGGACCGCTCGAGCGGTGGTTGTGCGCTCGAGCGGGGTTGTGGCTGTGTGCTATGTCGATTGGGGATTTCTTGGGCTCTATTGGTCTCTGGGTTAGGTTTTTGTTTTGGTTATCTCGGTGAGTGGATGGGTCGTTCGGGTATCGAATGACGGTGTGTGTGGCATGTTATGTCGTATCGGGTTATGTGACGGGTGGCGTCAAGATGTGAAGTTATATATGGCTATGTGCATTTATAACTTAGTTTATTTATGCATAGATTATGTAAGTGGATTACATGGCTTGATATCATTATATGTAACGTGGCTTATGCTTTAAAACTCAGAGGTTTTATAGGCATGGTTATGTGAAATATGCGGAATAGGTGCATATGTGTTGTGAGTCGCGTGTGTAACATGTGACATAGTTTGTGGAACATCGTGTTGATACATGGTTATATGCTTTAAATCCTGGTTTAGGTTTGCATATGTGTATGAAATGGATTAGATGAATTTATGATCCAGTAGATGTTAATCTTGGTTGATGATGCATGGGTGCATGTGTGGATGTGTGTGCGCTATGTCAGCTGAAATGAGGTCCTGACGAGGCACGTGTGTGTGTGCGTTGCATGGGTTGCGCGTATTGCACTGGATTGGGTAGCGACCCGTCGGTGAAAGTCCGAGAAGATGCATTAGTTGGGGGCAGTGGTCCTTTGGTGAAAGTCCGATAAGATTCATAGATTGCATGTACTGCATTATGGGACGGATAGACCAGTTTTCAAACTATTTTAAGAGTCGTGTGAATCACGATCTAAAACCCTTTTTCAACTGTTTTCAAGACTCCTCTGTGTGAGTCCAAATATGGTTTTTTATCCTCGCTTTTCCTTGGATGTGAAAATGGTTTTAATGGCTTGAGAGATAGTCAAAAATTTGCACTTCAATTTCCTAGCATGTTTTGCTTATTTTGCATATGTTGTCTAGTTTCTACTGAGCTTTGGCTCACGGTGTGAGATTTTGCTTTTCTTCGGGTACCGGTCACACAGGTTGAGCTGGAGGTGCCGGAGGAGGTTGAAGAGTGTAGTTTTCCTCTTTGCTAGTTTTGTTACATGTATATATTGTAACATATTTTTCGGTGTTGAAATCGTGTAGTATAAGATTTTGGCATTGGAGCCTTATGTTTTGTAAGCCGTTGGGCGTTTATATATATACAATGTATGTATGTTTTTTTTTTCAGAGTGCATTCTCGGTTGGGTTGTATGTACGGTAGTTGTGGGTGTTTCACGTGCCCGGAGTTCGGGGCGTGACAAAATGGTATCAGAGCTCTGGGTTCGAATACCTATGAGCTGTGGAAAGAGGGTGCGTTCCCGTGTGAGGTTGATTGCGTGTACATGATTACATGTGTTTAGATGCTTTGATGACATGACGTGTTAGCATGTTAGGCACAAGGATAATGTGTATATGTGAGCATGGGGGTTGAACTGTGGGATTGATTAGTCCTGCCTTTGGGTGTTTGGATTAACAATCTTGGGAGCCAAGTTAGAAACGCGTTTAGCTGACGTGATTTCTATCAGGGAGTCTGAGTAGGTTATCCAGATTGACGCGTCATTCTTGTCGGTTCTCCTCGGTATGGGGAGTTTGTTTAGCATGAACCTATGTGCTTATGTGTTAGCATGTTTATGTGGTTCGTGTTTATATGTTGCGTCTTATGTTCTTTCCTAGACCTGATGTTTGCGCGGAGAGGGCGAGGCTGTGTTCGAGGCCGTGACCGTGGGTTTGGAGTTGGTAGTGGACTCTGTGGGTGGTGTGCTGTGTTGAAACAGCAGGTGGTGAGGATGTGAGGTTGAGACGGGTCGTCGATCCCATGTCTTTGAGATAGTTGGCCATTGTTTAGGATGCCTGACCTTGCTTGACTATATCCTAGGAATGGTTTGGCTGACCATCTTGTATGCCATGTCGATTGTGATCGGCGGTTGGTTATTGTTTAACCATGAGATGAATTTCGGGGATGAAATTCCTTTAAGGGGAGTAGAGTTGTGAGATCCTGACCCATTTTTTTTTGGCGTTTTCAGACGCGCGTTTGGTGTTTTCATAGCTGCTGACTCGCTACGTAGAGCTGTTTTGTTTTGATGTTATCTCCCTTGTTCGGACTTGGAAATAGGTCATTCTTATACTCAAATTGAAGCCTCGGAAGTCCTCTTTCCAATGACACCTCTCTCACCTTAAAATTATTTTTGTAGAAAATGTTATGATCAAATGAGTGAAGGTGTGTCAAGATTTTCAAATCGTTTTTCACCCGTTTTTGGCCGAATGTTTGGGAAAAGGTTGTTTTTCATCCTTGTTGACCCTATTGACCTAATTTCGTGTTCCGTGGGGCGTTGTGGTGTTCTTGTAGGTGTTGTGGGTTTGTGTTGGGCATGTGTGGGGTCGTGTTTGCCGTGTTGGGCGTGCGTGAGTTTGTTGGTGTTTTGTGATTTGGTGGTTGGTTCTTCGGTTTCCATTTGGCGTCCTATGGTATTCAATTGATTAATTTATGAGAATTAGTTTATTCAAGTACCTGTGGATTCTTTTTGGGGTTCGATTGGTTGTGTGATGGCTTCGGGAGTCGTGTGGTGGCCTCTCGGTCGATTGGGTTATAGGGCTCGATCGATTGCTCTCCTCAAGTGATTTTAGCTGATTGGATTATGAGGTCCTATCAATTGAAGTTACGGAGATGGTGCTAGTCATTTCTTACGGGGTGTTGGTCCACGGTTGTGTGCATGGTGGTTCGTGCATCGTTGCGTGTGGGGGTTTAGTCTTATTTCTCGGTTTGAGTTTTCTCCCAGCGTTGACCACTCGAGCGGTGGTTGAGCGCTCGATCGATGTGGTGCTAGAGTGTTGGGTCGGTGGTTGACCGCTTGAGCAATGGTGGTGCGCTCGAGCAGGGTGATGGAGGAGGGATATGTCGGTAGGGGACCGCTCGAGCAGTGGTTGTGCACTCGAGCGGGGTTGTGGCTGTATGCTATGTCGATTGGAGATTGCTTGGGCTCTGTTGGCCTCTGGGTTAGGCTTTGGTTTTGGTTATCCCAGTGAGTGGATGGGTCGTTCGGGTATCGAATGACGGTGTGTGTGGCATGCGATGTCGTATTGGGATATGTGACGGGTGGCGTCATGATGTGAAGTTATATATGGCTATGTGCATTTATAACTTAGTTTATTTATGCATGGATTATGTAAGTGGATTACATGGCTTGATATTGTTATATGTAACATGGTATAAGCTTTAAAACTCATAGGTTTTATATGCATGGTTATGTGGAATATGCAGAACAGGTGCATATGTGTTGTGAGTCGCGTGTGCAGCATGTGACGTGATTTGTGAAACGTCGTGTTGATACATGAATATATGCTTTAAATCCTGATTTAGGTTTTCATATGTGTATGAAATGGATTAGATGAATTTGTGATTCGGTAGATGTTAATCTTGGTTGATGATGTACGGGTGCATGTGTGGATGTGTGTGTGCTGTCTGCTGAAATGAGGTCCTGACGAGGCACGTGTGTGTGTGTGCATTGCATGGGTTGCGTGTATTGCACTGGATTGGGTAGCGACCCGTCGGTGAAAGTCTGAGAAGACGCTGTGATTGGGTGGCGGCCCGTAGGTGAAAGTTCGAGAGGACGCCAGGATTGGGTAGCAAACCGTCGGTGAAAGTCTGAGAAGACACTGTGATTGGGTGGCGGCCCGTCGGTGAAAGTCCGAGAAGACGCCTGGATTGGGCAGTGGTCCGTCGGTGAAAGTCTGAGAAGATGCATTAGTTGGGGGCAGTGGTCCTTCGATGAAAGTTTGAGAAGATTCATGGATGGCATGTACTGCACTGTAGGACGGATAGACCAGTTTTCAAACTGTTTTAAGAGTCGTGTGAATCACGATCTACAAATCCTTTTTCAACTGTTTTCAGGACTCCTGTGTGTGAGTCCAAATATGGTTTTTTATTCTCGCTTTCCCTTACATGTGAAAATGGTTTTAATGGCTTGAAAGAGAGTCAAAAACTTGCACTTTGATTTCCTAGCATATTTTGCTTATATTGCATGTGTTGTTTAGTTTCTGCTGAGCTTTGGCTCACAGTGTGAGATTTTGTTTTTCTTCAGGTACCTATCACGCAGGTTGAGTTGGAGGTTCCGGAGGAGGTGGAAAAGTGTAGTCTTCCTCTTTGCTAGTTTTGTTACATGTATATGTTGTAACATGTTTTCCGGTGTTGAAACCGTGTAGTATAAGCTTTTGGCGTTGGAGCGTTATGTTTTGTAAGCCGTTGGGCGTTTATATATATACAATGCATGTATATATTTTTTTTAGAGTGCATTCTCAGTTGGGTTGTATGTATGGTAGTTGTGGGTGTTTCACGTGATCCGGAGTTTAGGACGTGATATGTATATTATATATGTATGGACAGGTATGCATGCTGCACTGAGAGATGACCTTGGATACTCTTTTAATTTCAAAAAGTGTATTAATTTTGGATGATTGTTTATCAACAAAAATCTTATTTTTTTTATAAAATGGTGGTATGGTGGTTTTTTCACGTGACCCTGAGTTGTGGGGTGTGACATATATATATATAT
>JAOTRH010167552.1:0-12549 GCA_034768845.1 Heliamphora exappendiculata
TTTACTTGTATTTCTTATTTTTTTTATTTTTAATTATAGTCATTAATTAATATTATTATTTTAATATCTTATCATGTCATTATTATTAGTATTAATTTTTTTAAAGTAAAAAATGTATTTTTCGTTACGCCCCCACCCCGCCGACCCCCGCTATTTTTTTAATTATTTTTTTTCGACCCCGTTCCGCTAATAAACGAGGTGGGGGTGGGGGAACACACCCCGCCCCAAACCCGCACGGTTGCCATCCTTATTTAGGATGTGGGTTGTCTTGAACATTGGCTTCTTACTAAGCATAGGCGGGCCAATGATTTTTAGGATTTTAGGTGAGATATTAAATAAAGATCTTCTATATTAAAATTTATTATCTTATTTTAAAATTTTTTGAATTTTATTTTTTTCTTTTCGAGATGCAAAATTATTAATTAATTATATTTTTATAATAAAAAATTTTAACATATTTTTTTCAATTGATAACATAGCTAATTCACTCAATCTTTCTTGTGACATAGTTGATCTAAGATAAGATTTTGTTAATTTTAATTTAGAAAAACCTCTCTCTCTACAGAAGCTGCTGTTAATGGAATTGTTAATAATATTCTATAAGAAATGCATAAATTTGAAAAGAATATAGTTTTTTAAATATAATTTAGTATATCAATTGGAGTTTTATTGATTTATTCGTACAGTACAATTTTTTTTAAAACTTTTAATTATGAAAATAAATCAAAACTATCAATATCATTAATGGCATCATGTTTTTAAAAAAACTCAAGATTAAGATAATATTTTAATTACAGTAGCCATTTTTATCGTATTTCACTCCATTTAATAAATGTCTATTATTTTTCTCTTTAGGAAAAGTTAAATTATTTTATCTAATTAGACATTTTTCTACTAATAAATCCCTAAACTTTGTATTAATATTTTTCCATTGACTTGGATCATCAATATTTGTAGAAGTAGTATCAAGTGTGAATGATCTCTTCGATATCTTGTAGTATTCTATGTCTTATATTGATTTCTTCGATATCAAGTTTTTTACTTTTTTTGAATTGACTTGATGAGATGAACCGAAATAGTAAAGAAATTTGATCAAGAAATAAAAAAAATTCACTAAAAATGAAAATAAGCAACATAGAATTTGGCTCATTGGCTAATTTTCGTCTTTTCTAAACTTTTTGAATATTTTGATTATAATTTTTTACTTTTTTAGTTCATCTCGATAAGAGAATTCAAAAAATATAAAAAGTTGACTAAACGATAAAAAAAATTAACTAAAAACAAAGATAAGCTATATGATCCTTTTTGAGATTCAATTAATTGTTCAAATTTTCTTTTTTCTTAAGTTTTTGATACCCAAATTCATATTTTCTGTTATACTTATATAATTACAAATAAAGGCTATATATTTTAAAATAGACACAAAATTAAAAATTCTAAATTGTAAAATGATTAAAGTTTTATAAATGATATTAAAAAAGTTAAAATTATAGAACAATGTCACCTGATTATTTGCAGAAAAGATGCAATGAGTTGTAGAAAAAAGTAAAGAATTCAGCAATAGACAAATTATTTGAATGAGAGATGAGTGCTTAGTCCGCGACAGATAATCAGTAAATCACAATAGTGAAATCGTGTTGAATAGCGGAATACAAGAGGGAATAATGAATACTAGCAAAACTAGTGAGAGAAAATACAATATATTATGTTTGAGAGTTGAGGTAACAATTGATTGTTTTAAAGAAGGCTGAGGAGCTATAAGAAGTAATTTTTAAAAGTGAGATGCTATTCGAAATGGACTTTTCAAATTATTCCAATTCTCGTTTCAATTTATTTTTTAATTTTTTTCTCAGTTCTCACCCATTCTTCAGTCCCGGAATACAGAGAATGATAATAATCGATGGTGGTGGTATTAGTATTGTATTGGTCTTGTGAGTTGTGTTGTGACCAACGCCTAACAGACTAGATATTGCTATTATTTTTAATTTTAAAAATTCTAGTTTATATTTTTTTATTTTGATTAAATAAGCTTAGGCCTAACTTATTTTATTCTTAGGCCTACTAAATAACTTATATATATATATATATATATTTATCTTTGTTAATATAATTTATGTTAAAGTTGATCATATATAATAGTATATATTAAAAAGGAATTTATAAATTTAGGGACCTCATTATTTTGGGAGCTTTAGGCGACCGCCTAATTTAGCTATCAGACGGCCACCCTTGTTACAAAGCTACAATTTTTCGCAAGATTTGGGTATTGAGAGCTATATCTCTTGGAAGGGGCCTTAATATAGACTGCTTTAGGAGCTACATCATTGACTGTTTTGAACACTGTCAAAAGTTTTGGTCAGCTTCGCTTTATTCGGAGTTAGGCTCCAAGTTTTTTCCTAATGTGCTCGTTGTCTATTGGATAGTACAATCAGAATCAATCGAATTGGTTCAAACTTGATGATTCCGAACAGAATCACGAACTGAACTCTTTGTTGCCGAACACACTAGATGCTGCACGTGGTGTTCCCGAATTCCTGCAAGATGAAGAACACTATTAGTGCTTTTCGGCCTGGTTTGATCGGGAAACGCTCCAACGTTCAAGTTAGAATTCTCTCTGAGTGGTTTCTATGCATGAACTGGGTTCAAAAAGGCGTACCTAGGGGTATGAAGCACTTCCCTTTATATAGAGGTTGGAACTAAGGAGGCCGAGTCCTCTTGGGACTTTGCCTCTTATCCATAACCCTCAAATATCAGGGATTCTGCCTTATCTTAGGGTAATTATAGTTGTTTTGGGAAGTTTTTACCCCATTTCTCGAACTGTCGTAATAGGAATGGAGTCTTCCTGGGTTATCTTCTAGCCCAAGACTGATCAGGTAAATTCGGTTATACTATGGGTTACCCCTCACTGGGGTGGCTCGAACTCATCATGGGCCGAACTGATAATGAGCTAGCCCTTTAGAGTAAGTTTAGACCTGTTTGCTTTGGGCTAGGTTTCGAGCCCAAAATCTTATTCGCTCTCAACTGCCCCCAGCTCTGGTTTTCTCTTGGCCGAGCAGCCTAGTGAAAAGCCAGAGCTTTTCGTATGCCTTTTGCCTGGTGGATAGTTTCTCCTGGACTGTGTTCGTTCAATACATGTATTCGGACAAACATTTCTTTAGTTTGTCATTTATTTAGCGTATGCACTGAGGTTGTCAATTGGCATGTGTTCAGTTGCTGCTTCTATATGTTTTTGCTTTGGGGACTGAGTGCTCGGTGTTCGGTGGTCTCGTTGGAGGTCTCACCTCTTTACCTTCCCCGCTGCATGATAGCATTCCTTCGAGCCAATAAATAATGACGTGGCAGGCATTGGTTGGTGCCTGAAAGGGAACACGTCTTTTCTGTAACCGATGTGTGCTTTTAATTCGCACAACACATTTTATGTGTCTGCCATTTCAAACTGATGGGAATAAAACCCATTCCAGATGCCATTTTTCTCTTTTTCCTCCATTTCTAAACCTTTAAAACTTCCCTCAAGCGTTCTTTTGCGATTTCTAGCAATCTGAACCCAGAATTCGACAAGCGTTTCCCAAAAACCACTGAAAAAAATCCAGACTTCGGCAACTTGTAAGCACAATCCTACCTCACTTGTCGTTTTTTATGCTTTGAGATTGGTTTAGCCCATTTCCTTTCTTTCTCGTTCTTTTTCTATTTTTTAAAGCTTCGATTGGAAATGGGCAAACTTAGAAAATTGGTAGTGATGTTGGAGGTGATGCAAACTTTTTGACGTCGGTACCAAGTCCCCGACGACGTTGGTATCACCTTGGCGAATCCAGATGACTCGCACGAAGGGAATTTGGAGAAGCTTTTCCTTCCAGTAGTTGCAATAGTGGAAGGGGGAGTTCGGTTCCTACTCTATCCTCTTCTTCGCCGAGTACTTCGGCATTACAAGGTGAGCCCGATGCAAGTATCCTCTAATGTGTTTAGGGTGATAATGGGCGTCATGGAGCTGAACTGGATCTTAGGTACCAACCTCGGTATCTGAAACATTGTGTATTGTTATAATATGGTTCAGCACCGCACGTAGTCTTACTATCTCAAGGCCAAAAGGGCAAACGAGAAGTTAGTGATTGAATTGCTGAACTTAGGCAAAGACATCGATGATGATTTCCTTTACATCACTAAAATTTTTGAGTTCAGGCACAATGAGGTGCATGATATCTTCACGGTTTCTCAAAAAAATGGACTCGGCCCCGGTAGTTCTGTCACTAACTGCTTATTGTTTTGCCTACTTCAACTTTCATTTTTTTGGTGTGTTTATGTTTTCTTTTTCTTCGACGCAGGTGAATCAGCGAATAATCAAGATTGAGGTCCTTTGCCCAGTGTCCATCTTGAAGACTTGAAGAAGGTCTGGGCCTACAAGGTCACCCCGAGCAACGAGGATTGGGTAGAGTCGCCCATATCCTCTTGAAGTACATCCCTTCCTACCCCAGCTTTATCAGGCCGAACACTAGATGTGGACCCTGACTCGATTTAATTTTTGCAGTATTTTTTGATGCGTTATTTATCATTTTTATAATTACATGTTTATATGCGTTTTATGTATGTTGGGTTGGATCTTGAGGTCGTTGGGCGTTGTGGTGCGAAGTTAAAAAAGAAGAAGATATTTTCGGTGAACCTATAAATATATAGCCTTAGATATTTTGTTAGATATTTTTCTCTCAACCCTTTGAAACTAAACGAAACCTCTGCCTTCTCTTTAGATTTTCTTGGGGCCCGGGCTTTGTTTTTGACGATCGGATAGCGGATCCTTAGTATCCTCGCCGAGGGCTACGCATTCATCTGGATAGAATCTTGTTTCGATGAGGTTCATTTTTTGAGGCATCAAGTTTTTTTTTCAATGAGATAGGATCCTAGACTCTCATGTCTTAAAGGGGTGTTACGTGAAATCGTATGCCTAAAAATGCATGAAAAGTTGACTTATGTTTCAAAAGTTGGGTTTTGTTCCTAAATCATTTTAGTTGCTTTCGGTTGGACAAAATGGGTTTTTGGGGCATTCCTTTCGGCATTTTTTTTGTAGTTTTGGACTTGTGTATGTCCGAGGGTAACAAAAGGGAGTTTGATTGCTTCGATTTTGGGGGTGAAAAGCTATTTTCGTAGCTAGGATTTCATTTTTGCCGTGGTCCAGTCGACTGGACTGGGTGATCCAGTCGACTGAGTCGACAGTGTGGTGACCCAGTCAAGTAGATTGAGGGATCTAGTCGACTGACTCGTGTTTTGGGAGAGTTTTCTAAAATTCCAGTAGCCTTTTTAAGTCGATTGGATGGGGGTGTCCAGTCGACTGATGTCCTGCTGGGGTTGTTTTGTTGTTTTGATTGGACGTGGTGGGGCCTTGGAGGCTTGGAGCTAGCCTTCGGGGTTGGGTTTCGTTTTGTTGACTGTTGGTCTCCAGGGTTTGTGGATGATGAGTTATGTGGCATGTGATGTTGTTATGTGAAATGTAGTGTTTGTATGTGGTTTTATGCATTAAAACTCTAGTTTTATGAATGCATACTAAAGGACGGATATGTGGTCCTTGTGTATTTTAAAACTCTAGTTTAATTTATGCGTATGTGTGTGTGGTTACCAATGGACGGAAATGTGGTTTGATAAACATTAACTATGGTTAACAATGCATAAAGAGGGACAGAAATGTAGTCCTGAAGTTGCATGTGTTGCGTTGTGTGGGTTGCAGGTGCGTATGTGTGGCGTGTGAATCATTGTAGATTTTTATAGAATTGTTTTTGGGGCTTGTGAGAGTCGATACATGCATGTGTTGTGTGTGGGGCTCGTGAGAGTCGAGGCTCGTGAGAGTCGATGATTTCATGTGAAGTATTGTAGTATATATGTAAATATATCACACTATTTTGAGGCTCGTGTGAGTCGAAATATCCATATCCTTTCACATTAGCATGTTTAGCTTTTATTACATGTTCGTTTAATTTCTGCTGAGCTTTGGTTCACAGTGTGGAATTTAAAAATATTTTTCAAGTGCATACGATCTCGCAGGTTGATCCAGAGGAGCCAGTTGGGGCGGAAGACCTATAGTCCTCTTTTGTTTCCTTTTTGAACCATCCATTGTTTTTCATGTTCTTGGTGTTGGAACCTAGTGTTGTAAGTCTGTTGGCAATTATGTATAATGCATGTATGTCTTTTATCTTGAGAGTGAAACATTGGGTTGGGTGGTTTTTATGGGTGTTTTAGATGACCTGAGCTTGGGGCATGACACTAGAGGTGTTCGGGTTGCCACTCCTGCTTTGGCTCAAGTAGACGTGCAGGAAGCAGTCGTCCTTCCTTTCACGAGGGCAGAACGTGAGGTGAAAATCGCGCAGCCCTTGTTCCTTGCTGATGAGCCTGGTCCTTCAAGTCCTAGGTATATAATTTCTATTTCTTCTCCCTCTTCTTCCGCCAACTCATCTGATCTTGCCAATATTGAAAAGATGGCCAAGAGAAAGGCCTTGACAGCTGACCTTTCAGAGTTCCTCACTCTTGGGGGCCCAAAAAAGAAAGTTAGAGAGGCCATAGCTGCTAGGGCCGAAGAGAGCTGCCGATATAAAGCCACTAACCTCGCTACCGAGCTATCGATGCCGGCCTCAGAAGGAACTTCCCTGGCTCAAGCCCCGAAGAGATTAAAGAAGGCAAGGGACATGGTCGAGAAGGAAGCAGAGAAGGAGAAGGAGAGAGAAAGGGTGAAGGCGAAGGGGAAGAGGGTGATAGATTCTGATGGTGGTCCCGAGTTGTGGAACCCACTTCTATCGAAGGGGAGATGCCCGGTAACTATTGAAGATAAGGTAGCGTCCCCGGACACTGCCTACGGATTGAGCCAAGCCCTTCTTCTCCTTGCGAACATGGAGGAAGTCCGTAAGTTTCCTCACAAGAAGTTAGTCAAATCTACCATTCATCACTCTATCCAGGTACATTTTGGATTCCCTCTGCTTTGTTGGCCTAACAAGGTTTCAACATCCGTTTTGATGATAACAAATTTAAGTATTTAATTGTGTAATTGAACTTGTGTATAGGAAATTTATGAGAAATTATGGATGAAACTTGAAAGCCATGAAGCATGAAGCAAGTGAAAGAAATTCATGAATAAAATTTGAAAGTTATGAAGCATGAAGCAAATAAAAGAAATTCATGAGAAATTATGGATGAAACTTAGAAGCCATGAAGCATGAATTAAGTGAAGACAAAAGTTGACTAAATTTTAAATTTATTAAAACTAAGAGCTATGTAAACTCAAAAGTATATTGTTTGAAGCTCATAGAAAGACCTAGATGGACCACAAGTTTTGAATTTCATGAAAATCATTCTTAAATAACAATGATATTCTTTAAGAGCGTAAAAATATTTTCAAGAAATGAGAGATTTGATTTTTCACAGGTTAGTCGACTGAGATAGCATAGTCAGTCGACTGAAGTGTTCTGCCAATTTTTTTTTTCGATGGAAAGGCAGTTTAGTCGACCGAACCTCCAAGGTCAATCGACAGAGTTGACAAATTTTTGAATTTAGGTTGCAATGGCTAGTTTAAAAATTCCTTATTTAGCCCAATGCCTAATTCAAATTTTTGGCTTATAAATATAGCATTTGAGCACTATCAAAGGCATCAACAAGCCTTGCATTCTATTCTCTCTTGTGCTTTCATATTGTGCTCTAAAAATCTTTTATTCTCTTGTTTATTCTTGAGAGAAAAATCCTAGAATTCTCATTGAGCTTCAAGTGATATATCTTTGAAAGTGAACTAGTGTGCTATAGTTTGTACTCATTTGCTTATTAAGGGAACTTTTATTTGTATGCTTTTTACTTCATTCGTATCGTAATTGAGGCTAGAGTTTAGCCTTGCTCAAGTGAGGAAATTCACTTGGGTTTGAAGAGCTAGGGCTCTCTTGGTGTAAGGGCTTCTCTGTCTGGTGAAGGAGAGAGACGTCTTCACCTTAAGGAGGGATTAGTGAAATCCTCAAAGCAGTGTGTTTGAGGCAAGGACGCAAGCTGTAGCACCGAACCTTATAAAAATCTCAGTTTTGTTCTCTTTTCCCTTAAAACTCTTTACTTTCGCATTGGTTTAATTTATTATTATTAATTTCTTATATTAAGTACATTGTGAATAAAATCGGATTAATATTCATTGTCTTTTGTAATTGGAATATTTTAAAAACAAAAATTATTTAAAAACCCAATTCACCCCTCTTGGAATTGCACCACACTCACAATTGGTATCAGAGTCTTGCTCACATTTTTACCGAATAAGTTTTTGTGAAAAGATCTATAGCTAGTATTGGTATATCTCCTTTTGGTTTTGGAGAGAGTCAATCCTCTACAAGACCTCTAATCTTTTGCGGTGTTAATTACATATTTTGGAAACAAAGGATGAGAATTTTCATTCAAACAATGGATTGGAGAACTTGAAGAGTGATTGTCCAAGGTAATTTTATTCTTGCTAAAATCGTTGAAGGAAAAGAGATTTTTAAACTTGAAGAAGAAATGAATAAATAGGATATGAAATTACTTCAAATTAATTCAAGTGCTATGAATGCTTTATATTATGTTGTAGATTCAAATGAATATAATCATATTATGACTTGTAAGTGTGCAAAAGAAATTAAGAAAAAATTAGAAATTATATACGAAAGAACACAAGATGTTAAAGACTCTAGAATTGATAGATTAACTAGTGAGTATGAAGGATTTAAAATATTTGATGATGAAACTATTTCAAATATGTATACTAGATTTACTCATATTATAAACTCTCTTAATGCTCTTGAAAAACTTACTCATCTTATGAATTGTTAAGAAAGGTACTCAAAGTTTTGCCGCTTATATGAAAAGCTAAGGCAACAGCCATTGCAGAAGCAAAGAATCTTATGGTGATTACACTAGATGAGCTAATCGGTTCTCTTCTTACATATGAAGTTAAAATCAATGATTGAACAAAAGAGCAAAACATAGCCAGAAATCCACTGCCCTCAAAGCCTTGAAGGATAGTTCTAGTGATGATGAAGATGAAGATTTTGACAATGATGACGTAGCTCTCATTATCAGAATGTTAAGAAAATTCTTCAAAAGGGATAAAAAGTTTGCAAGAAAGTTCCGTGGTATAAGGTTTGAAAAAGGTGACTCAAGCAAAAATGAGTACAAGAAAGATGCCGTTACTTGCTACAACTACAAACAAACTAGACACATAAAACCATTGTGCCGTTTACTCAAACCAGAATCCAAAAATAAAAAGAAGGCTATGAAAGCTACTACATGGGATGACTCGGACTCAAATGAGTCAAGTGAAAACTTGAGCGATGATGAAGTTGCCAACCTATGCTTGATGGCTAAGTGAATGAGGAGGTAAATTCCCACCCCAACTCTAATGCAGTTACTTATAACTCTTGTGATGAGTCTAGTACTTGCAATGAATCCATACCGTCCTATGAGGAACTTAAAAACGAACTATATACCTTACTTAAACGCTTTATAAAATTAGGAAAGAAAAATATAACAAACATGCTTATTCATACATGCTTATTGTGAGGGGAGCATTATATAGCTTTCCTATATTATTTTGCTCCTTGTTTCGTCATCATAAAAAAGGGAGAGATTATTGGCCTAAATAAGGTTTCAACAACCATTTTCATGATAATAAACCAAGATATTTAATTTTGCAAATTGAGAATATTTTTAGGAATTCATTTCAAGCATAATAATTGAAAACTATGAAGCATTTAAATCAAAACCATTTCGGCAACAAGCTTTTGGAGCAAAGAGAAGACTAAAAATGAAGACTAAGTTTATATTTTTCAAGTGTATTGTAAAATAGGATCAATGTAAGTTCACTATTCTTGAGTATATTCTTTGAAGCTCATAGGAAACCAAAATTGGACTATAGGACTCATGCATATCATTTTTCCAAAAGATAAAATATTTTTATAGCAACCAAAGTTGATTTTAAATTAAGAAACATTTTATCAAATAAATCTAAAGTCATTTGAAATGTTTCTTGAAGTAACCAGATTTGAGTTTAAATTGAAAAACATTTCAACAAGTTTAACTTGTGACTTGAAGAAACCAAAATTCATGAAAATCATGTTTTCATTCAACTCAGTCAACTAATGGACATATTCAGTGAACTACAAGGGTCGAAAAGCTGAACCAATAAGGTTCAGTCAACTAGATTATTAAGATCAATCGACTGAAAACTTATAGGAATTGAAAAAACTGAGCCATCATAGTCCAATCGACTGAATCATTGATTTCAGTCGACTGATGTGAACCATTTGAGGTTCAGTCAACTGAAAGGGGACACTCAGGTGACTGAAAATCTACTGAAATTTGGGGTTTCTTTAATCTTGCCCCTTAGTCGACTGACCAAGCCATATCAGTCGACTGACTTGACCTGAAAGTCAAATTTAACTTTATAACGGCTAGTTTGACTTAAGTTTTTAAAATATCTTTTTTCTTACAGCAGCTAGCTCGAATCTTTGCCTATAAAAAGATCCCATTATCAGAACTCAAATCACCCAAGAAGTTCTCTAATCTCATATTCTCTCATTACTCATTCTTGTGCTTTCACATCTCATATTCTTGTTCATAATAGAGAGAAACACATAGAAATTCTATTTGAGCTTCATTTGATATATTTCTTGAGAGTGAATTAGTGTTCTATATTGTTGTATTCATTTTCTCATTAAAGGAGCCTACTCTTGTACACTTTCTTCTTCATCAAATTGTTGTTGAGGCTTGGTTGTAGCCTTGTTCAAGTGAGGGGAGTCACTTGGGTTTAAGAGCTCGAGCGCTATTGGTGTAAAGGCTTCCATGCCTTGTGAAGGAGAGAGGTATCTTTGCCTATAAGGAGAGATTAGAGAAAACCCTCAAAGCGGGTTGCTTGAGGTAAGGACGTAGGCCGGTGCGCTAAACCCTGTAAAAATCTCGATTTCGTTTTCTCTATCCTTCAAACTTTTTATATTTACGTTTGATTGAATATTTGCTTATCCAAATAAAATCAAGTGAAAATATATTGTATGTTTTAAATTTAATATTTCGAAAGAAAATTTTAAATATCTAATTCATCTCCCCTCTTAGTATCACATTACACTCACAAGCTTGACAAAGATGAGCAAGGATAACCGGTAGACACTAAACTCTATCGAGGTATGATTGGTAGTTTATTATATTTAACTGCAAGTAGACTCGATATAATGTTCAGTG
Source organism: Heliamphora exappendiculata (assembly GCA_034768845.1). NCBI lineage: Eukaryota > Viridiplantae > Streptophyta > Magnoliopsida > Ericales > Sarraceniaceae > Heliamphora > Heliamphora exappendiculata. Next base: position 11,209 of record JAOTRH010167552.1, read on the forward strand.
TGTGTATGTGCGCTACGTTTCAAGCCTCACCTATAGAATCTCATTTAATAGCTGTTAAATGTATTTTAAGATATTTAATCGGCACCATAGATATAGGCTTATGGTATCCAAAGCTTACTTCTTTTGAAATGATTAGTTACTCTGACGCAGACTATACAGGATGCCTAATTGACCGCAAAAGCATGAGTGGATCTTGTCATTTCTTAGGACGATCTCTTGTTCCATGGTTTTCTAAGAAACAAAATTCTGCAACCTTATCTACTACTAAAGCAGAATATGTAGTCGTCAGAAGTTGTTGTGCTCAAGTGTTATATATGAAGCAGCAACTTAAAGATTATAAATTAAATTATGATATTGTGCCAATGAAATATGACAATACTAGTGCAATCAATCTATCTAAAAACCCTATATTGCATTCACGAACCAAACACATAGAGATAAGACATCATTTATTCGTGATCATGTGCAAAAATGTGGCATCTTTTTAGAATTTGTATGCACTAATGAACAATGGGCCGATATTTTCACAAAACCACTAAATGAAGATAGATTTATTTTAATTCGAAGAGAAATAGACTTATTACGTATTCGGGATGTGGTGTGAACCAAGTTTCTTCTTAATCATCCTTTAAAAATCAAAGTAGTTTTTTTTTAAACAGACGAACCTCAGTCAACTGAAGCCCCAAGTTCAATCGACTGAACCTTCTCGGGAAAAACTCGTATAAAAGCATCATCATTTCAGTCGACTGACTTGTCCACTTCAGTCGATCGAACCACACATCAATTCATATTTTCTTCTTTCCCCTATCTCGGTTTCCCTTATCTCATTTCCTGCTTCTGATTTTTTCCACTCCTCTCTTCAATTCTTCCAATTTTCTTCCATCCTCTCATCACATCCCTCCATTCTCACTAGGGGTGTAATCGGTTCGGTTTGGTCGATTTTTAAGTAAAAGAGTGCACCGAAACCGAATGCTTCGATTTTGGTTTTTTGAAATCGAACCGACCGAAATTAAAAGCTGAACCGCACCGACCGACTTATATTTATTGCGGTTTGGTTGCATCAGTTTTCTTGGTTTTAAACTCCAATTTTTAAAAATCAAAAATCTATTAAACTCTAATTTTGATTTCTGAACATTAAACTACTTAAATCAAAAATAAAAAAATAAAAAGCCTTTAAACTCAATTCCCTAAAACAAGAACATCTGAATATGTGTATGTACTGTCACGCCCCAAAATCTGAGGTCATGTGAAAATCCACAAAATGCCAGTTTTTATGAAAATACAGGTTTTTATATATTCAAAACCGCCTGTTGAAAATAATAGAATACCCAACAAAAGATA
>JAOTRH010167563.1:0-12549 GCA_034768845.1 Heliamphora exappendiculata
GGCCTTGTCGTTGGCCAGCCACAGCTCCGCGCTCGTCAGGCCCGATCCGCGATCCCGGTAGGTGGCGTAGATGACCTCGGCCTGCGCGATCTTGAGATCGTGCCGCCGCTGCATGTAGCTGACGACATCGGTCACCGGCGTGCGAACGCGCAGATTGCGCTCGCTGGTCTGATGCATGTACCCGAGGACGTCGCGATGCGCACGGCGACCGTCGGCGGCTCGGACGATGGCGCCCGACAACCTGAAAAATCCCGGATCGATCGCAACGCCGCCCATGTACGCTCTGCGGATGTGGGTACCGCTCCAACACGCATCGTGTTGGTTAAGCGGGCTAACCTCTCTCCTACCCTTGAGCGTGATCCGGATTTTTGAGTTGGCAAGCGTCGTGTCGGATCGGACCAACCGGCAAAACGCGCGTGTGTCTTTCTCGTCTCAAGCGAAGGCAACGCCGAAAGCCGCGGTGCGCTGCCGATCTCGTATCGGCGGCGTCGACATCGGTATCGTCACTTACCGTCGAAGCTGGGCATGACGGGACCAGCGGCACACCAGCGCCCGACGACGCGACAAGAGCTACCGATCAGCTCGCGCCCAGCCTGACTATGATACCTGCGATCATCTGCACCGGGACAGGATCAACGTCGCGGCACCGCGTCAGTGCGACGGACGACTTTGGACTGCCATCGTCGATCGCAGATTGCACGGTTCGACGCGCGCGCTACGCACTGCAGCCGGTAAGGCCAAGCCACTAGCTGTCGCCAGACTGCGCGCCGCACGGCATCGTCGTTGGGCCGTGCTCGGCACTGCCTTGCTCGTCATGTGCAGCGGACCGATAGCCGCCGACCGAGCACCGCAAGGGTGATGCACTCCTTTCCACGAAGGTCGCGCCATCGCGTGTTCGCCCCCGCAGCTGCAGACGCAGATCGATCTGCGCGAGGGTTGAGATCCCCGCTATGGCAGACGCCGTAGGTGATTGCAGTCCACCTGACGTTTCAATCTCGATCGCACCGATCTCCGCATCGAACGGGTCCGCGATCATCGAGGCCGCAGCTACGGTGTCGAACGCAACAGCATGTACCACGAACCGGCTACACGATGGTTCGGCTCGCAACCTCCATCCTTTCATCGCGCAGCATGTCTCCCAAATGCCACGCACCGAAACGCGTCTGCCACCCGACCGAAGAATCCCGATTGCCAGCTCGCATCCGCCTGCCATCCTTGATGGTGGGGGATGCGATTCGTCGCGCTCCCGTCAAGCCTAAACAGAAAGGACACAAGGCATGACACACAACCCAGGCGACAAGCGCAACCTGGTGCGCGCGATCGAGTCCGCCCTGCCCGACGCGGAGCGTGGCACCCTCATCGGGACAGCCACGTATCTGGCGGACAATCTCGAGTGGGACCTGCCCCGCAAGCGCGTGCTGGTGGGTCTGAGCGATGTCGGCGTCACGCTCGAGCGGTTCGCCGAGATGCAGGCCGCGGCCGTAACGGACCGCGACCTCAAGCGCCGCAAGGCCAAGGCCGGCATGGGCCTGCGCGGCAGCATCAAGGCGCGCCTCGACGACGCCGACACGACGTCCGTCGATGCCGCGCCGGCCAAGCCCCACGACGACGACGCCCATCATTAGAGCTGATCGGCCTCACCCAACCAAGAAAGGAGCACCCACATGGAACAAGAAGAGGGACCCAAACACACCGAGGCTGCGACCTTGGTGATCGACGTCGCGACGCGGCTGATCACCGGGAGCATGCGCGGTGACACCGGCACGCCGTTCGGCATCCACCCCGACGAGGCCGTCGACATCGCGTCGGTGGTCGTGGGCCTCGGCTTCAGCGCTCGGACCCTGGATCGCATGCACGACGTCTCGCTCGACGGAAGCCGAGCAGCACGGATGATCGAGGCCCAGCTCGCGGCGATCACCCGGCGTCTGCAGTCGCAGGAGACGGCGACGACTGAGCGTTCGGCCAAGATCTACGCGGCCGCGTTCGGGGTCGGCTAGGCTTGGCGCCTGTCGCACATCGTGGTAGATGTGAGATGTAGCCCGTCGGACTGGCGGTGATTGGTTCGCAGATATTTTATCCAGGTTTTTCAGGCGCTTGGTTCGTATGATGGGGTGCGGGTCCCTCCTCCGCTACCACTTATTCGTGGGCGCCTTCAGCAGTTTAGATGCTCTGACCAATTCGCTAGGGTGTGCCCTTCGACATCGCGTGCTTGCCGACGGACATGGCCGAAGCGTCGCCGCGCTCGCGACCATCGCAGTTGACCATCGCTCGAATCGGATTTCGCTCGCATCGCGCAAGACGAGACGTCTGTTGTTGCTGTGCTGCGGGCGCAGATCCCACTGCGCAATCAGGTCGCTTTTGCTTGTCGTAAGGTGATCCGCGTCAGTTCGGAGGGACGACCGAGGCGCAGCGCGAAGCCGGGCCACAGGGCTGTGCCGTTGTTGACGTAGAGCGTCATCCCATCGACGTCGTAGGCGCCGGACACAAACCCTGCGTTCGCGCGCGCCGCCAACCGGTCGATGCCTCGGATCAGGCCGCCGTGCGTATGCCCGGACAATTGCAGGGCGACGCCGAGTTGCGCGGCCTGCCGCGCCTCGCTCGGCTGATGGTTCAGCAAAATGACCGGCACGCCCTTCGGCAAGCTGCGGATGGTCGCTTCGAGGTCCGGGACACGGTGGCGACGACGCACCGAGCGATCGCTGACGCCGAGGATTGCCAGCGTCCCGCCATTCCGGTCGAGGACGATGTGCTCGTTTTCAAGCAGGCGGAGTCCGAGCGCCGCATGATGAGCCATCCACGCGCTGTAGCCGAAGATGTTCTCGTGATTGCCCGAGATGACATAGACGCCGTCTGTCGCGTGAAGGTCGCGCAGCGGCTCGATGTCGGCGCGCCGCGCATCGACCGTGCCGTCGATCAGGTCTCCCGTGATCGCGATGAGATCGACACCGAGCTTGTTGGCTCGCTCGACGACGGCGCGCGCCCATGCGGCCGGGAACAATCGGCTGATGTGGAGATCGGTCAATTGCAGAATCGTGTAGCCGTCGAACTGGTGCGGAAGCCCACGGATGGCGACCTTGATGTCCTTCAACGGCGGAACGCGTATCGCCTGAACGACGCCGACCGCGGCCGCGACGGCGGCCAACGCGGCCATTCCATAGCGAACGCCATCGGGCACGCTCACGCCGCCGCCGTGGACCAGCGTCGCGAGCAGCAGCCCGACATCAAGCAGGAGCTGCAGCGGCACCAGGAAGAAGATCGTGCCCAGCGCCCAATTGAAGAGGATGATCAGGGGGCGCGGAAACTCGGGCGAGAACACCGATCCCGACGAGAGCCGACACCATTGGTGATACTGCGACGCCACGAGCACGAGCGCCGCCGCGGCGACCTTTGCCGGGACCGGGAGGTGCAGTGGCCAGATGAAGCGGGTCAGGATGACGAGATAGGTGAGGCCGAAGATGAGAAGACGAATCGGTGGTCTCCGAGTTGTTTGGCGCTGACGGACGCGTTGGCGGATGCCCGCGCTCGGCGCCGCCGCGAGATCGAACCGCCTTGATCTCGGGGGCGGCCGCCACCTTGCTCAAGCGATAGCCCAGCACGTCGAACATTGCGACAGCCGGCGAGCGCGGCACGATGTGACCGATCGCGTTGACCGCTCCGGTGAAGCAGTTAACCGCCGCCGTCGCGAGGCGCACGGCGGCCGCGTCGCCTGAACGTCGCCCGCGCTGAGCGGCAAGGCGAGCCACACGAGGATCGCTGCGACCGCACTTGGCGCGATAGATACGATCTCGGCTCGCTCCGCGAACGCAGAAACGTTTGGCAGCCGCGGTGGCTCGCCGTCGCCTGTTCGAGGTCGCCAAAGACGCGGAGCCAATCTGAACGGAAGGCGCGGCTACAACTTCAGTCTTCACAGGTCTTGAGACTTTGGTCGTGGTCTGTATTGTCATAAATGTGTCGTAAACGGGTAAACTTTTTGCTTTCGTATGATTTGGCTATGATCTATTGTCAGGCGAGATTGAATGGGATGACGTTCGATGTTGCCGAATTTCATCGTAAAGGTGACGCTCGACGAGCGTGACTGTCTGCCGTTCAACGATAAGCTGGCGATTCAGCAGTTTGCGGAGCTTCGATCCTACATAATCGGAGCGGCCAGCCGGGAAGCCGCAACGATTTTTGCGGAGCCGGTCGTCACCCGAAGGGGATCCGAGCTCGAGATCGCCTGGTACGCAGAACCCTCGGGGCTGCCCGTGCCGATGAGCCACGTCGACCCCGATGTCCGGCGCGCCATCGGCGCCAAGCTGGATCGCACCGCGAAGGCGCTCGCGCCCCTGCTCGCCGGCGAGATGGGCGCGCTCCTCGCGCGGGCCTTCTACGTCAAGGACGAGAACTCGATCCTCGCCGTTGGCCAGGAGCCGCTGCTGATCAACTGGGGCATCGTTGCCCCGGACATCGACAAGAGCAGCCAGCAGGCGCTGACCTCGCATTATGCGGCGACGACGGGCAGGTTCACGACGTTGGCCGCCCCGACGATCGTGCGGCGGACCTTCACGACGCGCCCCGCAGCCGAGATCGAACCTCTGCCCTCCCCGGCTGCCATCGATGCGCGCCAGATCGTCAGCCGCCATCGCGGGCTTTGCATCGCCACGGCGGTCCTGGCGGCGCTGGCGCTGCTGCTCGCGATCACCGGGGTCTTCGGCAGGCGCGATGCGAACGCCGACACCGGCCCAGTGTCGCTTGCGGACGCGAAAAAGATCACCGAGGCGATGCGCGAGAAAGTCTCCCGAGCGAGGACGGCACTGGCGACTGCCACCTGCAATCCGGCCGGGGGGATCGACTCTCCGAACAAGCAGGACGACCTGCCGCCCGTCATCCCGCTGCGCGCACCGGATCAGCCGGGCGACATGACGCTCGTTGCGCGTCGGGCGACGGAGTCCGTCGTCATGGTGCTCACCTGCGTCCAACGATCTTGGTGGGATGCCAAACAGAAGGATGCCTCGACGTCGGCGAAGCCTGTGGCCTGCCCCAAGTTCAAGGAGCTCGACCCGGGCGCCGAGGCGCCGCCCGATCTCGTCGCCTACCAGTCCGGCTCCGGCTTCTTCGTCGCTCCGAAGACCGTCGTGACCAATCTTCACGTCGTCGAGGATGCGGACGAGGTGTTCGTCATCGGGCGGAGCCTTCCGCATGTCGTGCGCGCGACGGTGATGGCGAAGACGCCGGTGAAGACGAGCGTCGACGACCCCGACTTTGCCGCGCTCGAAGTCGATATCGCGCAGTCGCCGCCGCCGATCGAGCTCTCGACGACCGCGTCCTTGCTTCAGAACGTCGTTGCGGCGGGCTACCCCGGCGTGGTCATCGACAAAGACCCGCAGCTCGACGACCTGCTTCGAGGCGACGGCACGGCGGTCCCGGCGCTGACCACCTATCCGGGTGCGGTCACCTTGCTCAAGGGGCTCGATGCCGCGATGCCGCTCATCTTCAGCTCCGCCGTCATCGGCCACGGCAACAGTGGCGGCCCGCTCATGAACCTGTGCGGCCAGGCCGTCGGGATGAACACGCTCGGATGGAGCGGCAAGGAAGAGGATACCGGCTACAAGGTGAATGTCGCCGAGGGCGCCAAGGCGCTCTCGGTCTTCCTCGACGCCAACCACGTCGCCCACTCGACGTCCGACGCGACATGCACGACAGGCCCGCAGACGGCGCTCCAGGGTCCGGAGCCCGGTGCGAAGCCCCCCGTCCCAGATCCTTCAAGGTAGGGCGGCCCGCGCGTGACGATCTTTCTCACCAGCGGCAATCCCCTCGGCTTCCGCGCGCTCGGCAGCGGCGGGCGCAGCGCCGCCGCCGCCTACGAACAAATCGTCCGGACGTTGCGCCAGTCGCTGGGTCCCGACCACGCCGCACTGTTCGCCGAGCCGAACACGCGCGCCACGGCCATCGACTGGTTCGCCAATATCGACGAGGCGACGACCGCGCCGATCCGTCTCGTCGAGGCCCCCGCCGCCGACGCGCAGCGCGGTCTCGCGCGGCTCGAAGCGCTCGTGCGCGACATCGAGACGAAGATCGTATCGCTGCAGAAATCGGATCGCGAGGACGAGCGCATCCTCGGCGAAATGCTCGCGCACGGGCTCGAATTCCCGGACGAAAGCGCCGTGTTTCTCGTCGGCTCGCAGCCGGTGATCACCTTCTGGGGCTACGTGCTCGACAAAGGACGGCCGGCCGTCAGTCCGCTGCGCGCGCTGCTGCTCCGTCGACGTCCCGAGGAATCCCTCCCGTCCGATCCGAGATCGGATGTCGGTGGCCGCGGCGGCACCAAGCCCGAGCTGTCGCCGCCGCCGCTCGCGGCGTCGCCGCGGGCAGCGACCGGCCCCGTCGGCGACACGTCATGGCTGGTTCCGGCCGCGCTCTGGACCGCGCTCGTCCTGCTTGTCCTAACATGCGGCCTCGAGCTCCTCCGCGAATGTGCGTTCCCTGTCTCTTTGAGCTGGCTGGGTCTCGCGCCGAGCGTCTGTACGGCCGCGAACGTCCCCAACAGTGACCTTGCCGCCGAGCAGGCGAAGCAGGACAAGCTGCGTGACGAGTACGAGGGACTCATCCGCCAGGCGGCGCTCGACGCGAAGACGTGCCGTGTGAAAGCCGCGCAGGCGGACGATCGCCGCCACGCCCCGCCCGTCGTCGAGCCCCCGGTCACGGTGATCTCGAAGCCCGAGCCGGTCATCGTCCCGGACAAGGACAAGCTGAAGATCCCCGAGAAGGCGCCCGAAACGCTCGACTTTCTGTCGGGTTGTTGGAAAGCCCACGACTCGCTGACCGAGGTTAGGGACGGCAAGCTGACAGGCAAGAAGCTCGACTTTCACTATTGCTTCAACAAGGACGGCTCAGGCGCCACGTCGATCCGCTTCCAGGAGGATGGCGCGAAATGCTCCGGACCGCTTCGAGCCGACTTCGTCGACGGTGTCCTCAAGATCGTCTTCGACAAGGCGATCTGTGACGGAGGCCACGGCTCCTTCAGCGCCGGAACCGCGACGTGCCGGCGCGGCGATGGCGGCGTCGCGACGTGCGACGAGTTTTCCGAGAACAACACCAAGCCGGACTTTCAGAACTTTCCCTTCATACGCGCAACGGACATGCCGTGAGATCGATCAACGCCGAACTGTCGCGGTCGTGCTCCGCGCCGTCGCAAGGATGCCGCCGATGACCCGGCCGCTGCCACACTATCGCTCGGTGGTGACGCTCGTACCACACAGCGGCGTGCAGTTCCTCGACTTCGGCTTCTCGATGACCGGCAACGCCCGCGTCAATCGCGCCTTCGTCGAGGAGGAAGACGAGGAGCAGGGTCCGCTTCTCCATGCGCTCGTCAACGACACCGGCGAGCTGTTGCACCCGATCACGATGGCGCCGACGGAGCCTCACTACGTGATCAATGCGCAGAAAGCGCTGGAACCGTTCCTCGACGCATGGGTGCCGCTTCCGTTCCTGCGCATCATGGGCCGCGATGCCGACGGCCGCGAGGTCTTCGACGAGGGTCCTTCGAACTGGGCGCGCGTCTTCGTAGCCGCCGAGCCCCCAAATCCCAGCGGCGAGGCGACCTACCGGCTTGCCCTCGCTTTCGACACGGCGCTCGACTTCAAGGAGCGCAACGCCGACCTCCCGTACCTGATGCCTACGATGATGGACGCCCGCAGCGAGTCCGACTTCGGTTTCTCCGCGTCCGGGGACGACATCGGCTGGTTCGTCGGCGAGGCTTGGGTGGACCAATGGCTCGAGGAGATGTTCCACGAGGTGGTCCGGCGGCGCGACCGCAACCGCGTCTTCCGGCCCGAAGCCGTCCCCTACAAGTTCGAGCACTTCGCCCGCTATCTGACCTTCCTTCAGCTGCTCTCGCAGCTCTGCCCGTTCCCGCGCATCCGGCTCGTGGACACCGTCTCGACCGAGCAGAGCTACGCGCCCATCAAGGTCGATCTCGTCATCGACGTCGGCAACAGCCGCACCTGCGGCATCCTGATCGAAAGCGACCCCGACGCGAACGATCGCCTCGATCTTTCGAAGAGCTTCGTCCTGGCGCTGCGCGACCTGTCGCGTCCGACCCTCGTGCACGACCTGCCGTTCGAGAGCCGGGTCGAGTTCTCGCAGCCGACCTTCGGGAAGGATGGCGTGTCCCGCCTGTCCGGACGCCCCAATGCGTTCTCCTGGCCGAGCCTCGTGCGCATCGGACCGGAGGCCGTCCGTCTGAGCGTCGGCGCCTCGGGATCCGAGGGCGCGACGGGCATGTCGAGCCCCAAGCGCTACCTATGGGATCGCCGGCCGCTCAACCAGGTTTGGCGGTTCCGGGCCGCCGATACGAGCGGCGCGCCGGAGCCGCAGGTGTCGGGGCCGCTCCTCGCCTACGTCACCGAGACCGGCGATGTGCTGCGACAGCTGAAGCGCGAGGCCGCTTCGGCGATCCGCCCGAAATTCTCGCGGTCATCGCTTTTTACCTTCCTGATGACCGAGGTCGTGCTGCAGGCGGTGGTGCACATCAATTGCGCCGAAAGTCGTGGGCGCCAGCGCAACAGCGACATCCCGCGCGAGCTGCACCAGATCATCATGACCGTGCCGCCGGCGACGCCGCTCGCCGAGCAGCGCATCATGAAGGAGCGCGTCGAAGGCGCCGTCAAATTGGCCTGGCAGGCCCTCGGCTGGACCAACACGAAGCACATGAAGCCGCCGCCCGAGCCGACGGTGCAGATCGCCTTCGACGAGGCGACCTGCACGCAGATCGTCTACCTTTATTCCGAAGTCACCCAGAAGCTGCAGAGCCCGGCCGCCGATCTCTTTGCGATCCTTGGAAAGGTACGGCCGAAGATCAGTCCGGACCCCACGTTGCGGATCGCATCGATCGACATCGGCGGCGGCACGACCGATCTCATGATCATCACCTACGCGACCGAGCAGAGGCGCGCGATCGTCCCAACGCAGCTTTTCCGCGAAGGATTCAAGATCGCCGGAGACGATATCCTCGAAGCCGTCGTCGCGCGCCACATCCTTCCCGCGATCGAGGCCCACCTGGCGACGCAGGGCGCTTCCGATCCGCAGGCCGTCCTGCGCGGCGTCGTCGGTGCCGACCGCGGCGGCCAATCCGAACAGGAGCGCCAGTTCCGCCGGCGCTTCGTGACGCAAGTGTGCGTGCCCGCAGCCCTCACGCTGCTTCGCGATTACGAGTCGACCAAACCGTTCGACCCCGAGACACCGCGAAGCATCCCGCTTCGATCGCTGATCGGGAGCGCGGAACCGCCGACGGCGGCAGCCGAATTCGACGACTACGCGGCGCGTTCGACGCCGGACTGGCATCTCCTCGATACGCCGGTCCCGATCGAGACGCAGGCGATCGCCTCCACAATCCAGTCGGTGATCGGGCCGGTGCTCGGAGACCTCTCGGAGGTCGTCCATTCGCTCGATTGCGATGTCGTCCTTCTGTCCGGGCGCCCCTCGCGCTTCCCGATCGTTCTCGATCTCCTCCAGGCGCGGGTGCCGACGCGCCCCGATCGCATCATCCCGATGCACCAGTACAAGGTCGGCCGCTGGTATCCCTTCCGCGATCGCGCCGATCGCATCGACGATCCGAAAACGACGGTCGCCGTCGGCGCGCTCCTTTGCAATCTCGCGGAAGCGCAGATCGACGGCTTCGTCCTGGCCAAGAGCAAGCTCAAGATGAAGTCGACGGCTCGCTTCATCGGCGTGATGGAGCTGTCGGGCATCGTGCGCAACGACCAGCTTCTCTTCTCGAATATCGATCTCGACGGCAAGAAGTCGCGCGACGACAGCGCATGCACGCTGTCTGCCTTCCTGCCGGCGACCATCGGTTTCCGACAGCTGCCCCTCGAACGATGGCCGGCGGCGCCGCTCTATACGATCGAGTACGCGAACCCGGTCAACGCGGCGCGCCTGAAGCTGCCGTTGAAGATCATCATCGAGCGCGCCGAGACCGACGACGATGACGAGTCGAAGCGCGAGGACTTCCGAGTGAGCGAGGTGCAGGACGCGGAGGGCACCTCGCTGCGCGGATCGGACGTCATCATGCGTCTGCAGACCCTGAAGTCGCTGTCGGGCTACTGGCTCGATACCGGCGTCGTCGAATCCTACTAGGCGAGCAAATGGCACCCACCAGCAGCGACCTCGTCACGCAGTGCCAGAAGACCGCCGACGCGGCGGGGTCCGCCGTCGGCTGGCTCAACGACAACAAGGCGCAGGTCCGCCAGGAGTTCGGATCGCTGCTGCGCGAGTTCCGCAAATTCGGTCTCGAGGCGCAGCGCCTCGCCGTCGCGGTCGAGCGACCGATGTGCGTCGGCGTCTTTGGGCCGAGCCAGGCCGGCAAGTCTTATCTCATCTCCGCCTTCGCGCGTCGCGGCACCAACCCGCTCATCGCCGATTTCGACGGCATCCCCGATGGGCTCGACTTCGTGCGGCAGATCAACCCGGAAGGTGGGGCCGAATCCACCGGCCTCGTGACGCGCTTCACAATGCGCCGAAAGCCGGCGCCGCCTGGCTATCCGGTGCCTCTGCGCCTGCTGTCGCAGGCCGACGTGGTCAAGATCATCGGCAACACCTTCTTCTCGGACTGCGACCTCAGCGAGGAGGAAAGCCCGAGCCCAAGCGACATAGCCAAGCTTGCCGAGGAGGCGCGCGGCGCGGCGCAATCGGCCAGCCGCGACGGCCTCTCGGAAGAGGACGTCTGGGACATCCAGGAATACTTCGAGCGCCAGTTCAAGGGCCAGACGATCATCCGCGATCTCGCGAGCGTCGGCTATTGGGCGATGCTGAGCGACCTGGCGCCGCGCGTTCCGATCGCCAAGAGAGCGGAACTGTTCGCGCCGCTGTGGGGGCGCCTCGAACCGTTCACCGCGCTCTATATCAAGCTGACGACGGCGCTCGGCAACCTCGGCTACCCGGCCGAAGCCTTCTGCCCCATCGAGTCGCTCGTGACGTCAGACGGCGGCGGATACGGTCGGCGCACGGACAGCGTCATCGACGTCGGCACGCTGCGCGGCCTCGCCGATGCTGACGGCGCGACGTTGCAGGTTCGCAGCACCAACGGCGCGAGCGCATCGCTGACGCGGCCGGTCCTCACCGCTCTCATCGCCGAACTGCATGTGACGATGCGCGAGCGCCCCTGGGAGTTTCTCGACGACACCGACCTTCTCGACTTCCCCGGCGCGCGCAGTCGCGACAATGTCGACCCGCATACCTACCTCGCGCCGAAGAAGGACGGCGGCAAGAAAGACACGGGGCTCGGCGGCCTCGAAGGTCTCTTTCTGCGCGGCAAGGTCGCCTACCTTTTCGAGCGCTACAACGCCGAGCAGGAACTCACCAGCATGCTGCTCTGCATCGCGCCCTCGAACCAAGAGGTGCGCACGCTGCCGGCGATGGTGAAGGACTGGGTCGACGTCACTCACGGCCCCGACCCCGAGACGAGGGCCGGCAGCCAGACGGCCCTGTTCTTCGTCCTGACGAAGTTCGACGCCGAGTTCGAGGAAGCGGCCGGCAAGTCCGACGATTCGACCGCCCGCTGGTCGCGACGCCTGCAGGTTTCCCTCACCGACTTCTTCGGGCAGGCGCATCGCTGGCCGCACGAATGGACGCCCGGCAAGGCCTTCGACAACTGCTTCTGGGTCCGCAACCCCAATTTCAAGGCGAAGCACATCCTCGACTACGACGAGAGCGGCGCCGAAGCGTCGATCCGTGCGAGCGAGGTCGCGCGGATCGAGCGCCAGCGCGCCGAATACCTCGGCAACGAGATCGTGCGACGTCATTTCCGCGACCCTGCCGTGGCGTGGGACGAGGCGTTCCGGCTCAATGATGGCGGCGTGACCTATCTCGCGACGGCGATCGCGCCCGTCTGCAATCCCTTGATCAAGCTCAAACAGATCCAGACGCGGCTCGATCTCCTGCGCAAGACGATGCAAGCGCGCCTGAAGCGCTTCCACATCAGCGACGACCTCGGCGAGCAACGGACACAGCGGCTTGCGGCGGCGGCCGATGTCGCGACCTGCCTTGCACAGTGCGCCTCTCACCAGAGGTTCGGCGGCCTCATTCGTTTGCTTCAGACATCCGACGATGAGCTTCGCAAGGTTTTCTTCGATCTCCAGACACGGCCTACGGGGACGGGCCCCATCAACATCGACGATCTCATGCGATCCATAGGCCTGGCGGCACAGTCGAGCGACACGACGAAGACGATCGACAAGGCCGACGCCTTCGCCAACGCTGCGATCGGCCATTGGGTCGAGACGATCCGGCTCCTCGCAAACGACGGCAATATCTGCGGTTACTTCCGGTTCTCCGAGAATGCGATGACGTCGCTGGTCGACGAATTGATCGCGGGAACGTTGCGCTGCGATCTCCGCAAGCAGGTCGCGGGGCAGATCCGCAGCGTGATGTCGCCGAGCGCGCGCGTCAAAGACAGCGTCATCAAGCCGGCGCTTCTCGCCGGAAACGCGATCGGCGCCTTCGTGTTCTGGCTCGGCTACGATCGGGTTCCCGACGCGGACCGGCCGATGCAACGTGGCGACGGCGCGATCC
>JAOTRH010167574.1:0-12548 GCA_034768845.1 Heliamphora exappendiculata
TTTATTTTATTTTTCGTTCCACATTTTTTAAAAAATAATAATTTATTTCGATTAAATATTTTTTTATTTAATTAATTCAAAATTTAGAATTAATTCTCACATTTTTTTAAGATATTCAATTTAAAAAAATCATCTTTAAACGTGATATTTTGTAAAAAAAAATAAAATATCTAAAGTTTTTACATTAAAATTAATTAATTAAAAAAACTTAATTTTATTTTTTATTACAAAATATTTTAATTAAAACTGAATTTTAGAATTAATTAAATTAACAGGATAAACAAAATCAATATTTATCATTCACGCTATTAATATAAAATAAATAAATCAAATGCAAGATAAATATATATTCCGATTTTATGAGCCATCTAAAACTCTTTAGAGTTTCAGTATCCTGTTTTGAAGATAAGTTGCAACGATTCAATCTGTATCAGAATCAATTTCATGTATCTTGATCGCATCAGGATTTCTTTGATCCATGGTAATAAATAAATACATCACATCTCCATCAATGTATATCACAAAAAGTCGAGCTAAAATAGCCCCGAGCCACCAGCACCACAGCCGGCCACTGCACCGCGCCGCCCCGCGCCTTTCGCGTTGTTGCTGTTCTGCGCAGGTGTTTGCTTTTTGGACAAAAAATGCACCACTGTTTTGATTGAAAACAAACAAATTCGGCACTGCACTGCTGTGCGTTGTGCTTGAAAAACTGCACTATTTGGAATCCAAATTTTGTGATGCCGTGTTTGGTGCTCACTACACTTTGTTTAAAAACTGTTTTTCACCTCTGTTGATTTTTAACCAAAACCTACTCGGAAAACTGCGCCACTGGAAACAGCTTTCGGAAATTGCATGCTTGCTTTTGTTTGGAAACCGGCCCTATGAATGGGCATTGCTGTGCAAAACTTTGGGAATAGGCGACTACTGTGGAACGCTGTTGCGAACAGTGTTTGAAAAGCTACAGGCTAAGGCAACGTTTGGGAAAACCAGCGCTTATTTTGGCTTTTGCACCGCTGCCTAAGGCAGAGTTTAGCGTGGCTGTTCTGGAAAACAGCTCCTTTTTTTTATTTTATCCAAAAAAAATTTCCCAAAGAGAAAAAAAAATTGCCAAGCAATAAAAAAAACACCATCGGTTGCCGCCACCAACCATCGCCGGTTGTTGCCGCCTTCGTTTTTTCATACCTGTTCTTATTTTTTTTCTTTCTAATAAATGAAAAAAAAAAAATTTAAAGAACATAAAACTTTTACATCGAAACCTATGTCCTGTAGGCTTACATTCGATCTAATAAAAATTAATCTATCACGGTTAATTCCCGTGAGAAAAAAAATATAATCATCATTTATTCAAATCATTCAATTAAACATGAAAATAAATGATGATCATAAAATCGGGATTAGAACGCCTGCTGAACAAAATTAGCAACAGTTTTAAAATTACTCAGCTCCGATAACCGAAAACAAAAAACAAAACGAGTCTGATACCAATTGTTGGAGGCAATACTGCTAAGAATATTATTTTGCAAACGATTTTTGGTAAAAATTAACTAGATGGGCTCACGCTGAAATGCGCTTCAGATAAAACTTTTGACGTTGAACGATCAAAATAAAACCCGTGCATCCAAAGTTAATTTAGAAGTATACATTTTGTCGATCGATTCTTCAACTACGATTTGATTCTGAGTTGAAGCTCCTGTCAGATCTTCTACTGTATTTCTTTATGCGATCCTCGAACGTAATGTGGGTTACGAACTATCGAAAACTCGTACCGGTAGAACCCAGATATCTTTGGTCTTGAAAGACAAAATATTATATGATATATAACTGGTTTAGTCTACACGCATATATATAGGGCTACAACAAGGACCTGTGGAGTAATTATGAGTAAAATTTTCAGTGGAACACAGATACCTACCAGTAGTTTCTGCAATTATGAAAAGACGCAGTGATTTTTGCAATTTTTATAAAACACTGAATTACAGTTCACACCACTAAACAACTATAATTGCACTCTGACTCATAATTTCAAGACCATATAGCATTGAGCTCCTGTTAATAAATGCATACTATTTCTCCCAACGTTAAAATTTTCGATACCCGCTAAATAAATTTAATTACTGACAATTTACTTTAATCGGTATCTTGATATTTTTTAAACCCTTTCGCTTAACTTATTTGACAATCGGATAATCAAATCAAATCAATTTGCAGGGTTTGACCCGGTCAAAACTTATAAGCTTCCTTAAGAGGGTATCGTCAATCTCAACTTTTCGGGATGTAGATTTCGCCAATAATTAATATTTGCCATATAAATAATACCGTTATCTAACTCACTGGGAATATAGACCCATATAAGATTGCATTCTCTAATGAATCAAAACAATAAATATTAAATATACACAAATCAATAATTATTTTAGAATTAAGATGATAAGCGCTATTCATAATAATTTTGGAATGTGAATTAATTTATATAGTCAGTATAAAATTAATTACTCTAAATATTTCGTCCAATACACACAAAGTGTACTAGCACAAAGAGTCGGAACAATAGACAACGCTATTATCTGTTCCTCGTAACCAAGACAGGCTTACTAAAACTCTGTGTTATAGTCGTACCGATGGTATGCCAATTTTCATCTAAATTGTGAACATAAAACTTATATTCTCTAAGAACCTAAAATCTGATATTCTGTGTGTAAGTCATACTCTATACACTAGATTAAATACTATACAGAATATTGGACATCCATGCATATCATTAAGGAAATGATACGCATACATTGCTCATAAAGATTCTCATAAAATCAAAAAAATAATTTTATTAAAATAAAATTAAATATTAAAAATATAATTTTTAGTATACCAATCATAACAATGAAAAGTTAGGATGGCTCAAGACGTACCTAATCCATCACATGGCCAAAACCATGGCTCAAGACATAATTAATCCATCACATGGCCAAAACCACGTACATCAACCTTACCCGAAAGGGATTAGCACGATCCACAGATCTATCGATCAATCTAGTCATAACAACTGATTCCCAGGGTCTCCAACACCCCATCGCCCTTACTCACAAGACTATCCTTAACACAACTCTAACCTTCAATAGCATACTCTCAAAAGGAGTCTCTACTCATGAAGACACTCAACATTCCACCAACCCACACGATTAAACCCAACTCTCTGACGAGTTCCACAACATAACAAGCGATCGACGCTCAACCCATAACCTTACCTTTGCAACTGATAGCAATCGAGTCGCACATCCAAGACCTAAACCACGGTCTCATCGTCTCGAATGGTGTACAGGTTATATAAAGAAAATATGAAACACAGCAACGTAAGGTTGATCTATCATGTTATTCCTAACACATACCACATAATCATGCTAACACATAGCCAAAATGATTATGCAAACATAACACCGATACCGAGGAGAACGGACAAGAATAACGCATCATTTTGGACAACCTACTTAGATTCCCCGTTAGAAATCACGTCAGCTAAATACGTTTCTAACTTGGCTCCCAAATTTGTTAATCCAAACGCCCAAAGACAAGACTAATCAATCCTAAGGTCCGACCTCCATACTCACGTATACACATCAAGTTAACATGCTTATGTGCAAACACAAACACAGGCAGCCAAACACACACATCCTCACAAGGTGATGCACCATCTTTGCATGGCTCATAGGTATTTCAACCCAGAGCTCTGATACCAAGTTGTCACGCCCTAAACCTCGGATCACGCGAAAACCCTACAAACATCCACTAAAACTATCCCAACACAAAAAGAGATTAAAAACAGAAAGCCAAAACAAGACTAAAACCTTTGTAAAGCGTACTACCAAGGATTTATGTAATTTGAAAAAGTATCCAAGAGACTACGGTTACGGCCCCACAAGATAAGCCTTTAAAACGAAATACGCATTTGAGATGAAGAAAATCTTTTATTTTTAAAAGAAGCTTAGCCCGTTCCAAAATCTCCCTAGAGTACAAGAGCTTAAATGAAGCTCAAAGCATTTGAAAACCCTGTTTATAAACCGTTGGACGAACCAACGAAAAACATAGTAAGAAACTATAAAAAACAACAACCAGCCAAAGATTCTCTCGAAAGCATTAAAACATGCATACATTGGCCCACGGCCATAAAAAAAGCATATGCATTACAACATGTTATAACCCAACATGAAACATATGCAGAAAGGGTATAAACTACCCAACAAAGACCAAATAACAAGGTCTCGTCACCAGCCACCTCCGGTCACCTCAAGGTCACCCTATAGGACCATGTCCACCTGAGAAAAGTTTTACAACAAAATCTCACACCATGGCCTGAAGCCCAATATGAACAGACTATAAAAACGTAAAGTAGGTTATGCAATCATAAGCATACAGACTCAACCACAGGAGCCAAAAGCTTTTTTCACCCTAAAAATCACAAGTTTTCCATCAGGCAAACATAAGCCTCAAAACAATTTTACTTCATAAAACTCCACGTTTCCATCCTTAAAACTATGCATATCATCAACACAGATATCATGCCGCAGTTAAGGGAAAAATAATAACCAAAAAGTTATTTTCCACTCGGACCACACAACCGAGGAAAGAGAAAATGAATCCTATGTACCGACTCTGTCACAAAGGGACAGAGGTAACAACTATAGACTCCTGCAAATTACCCAATCCCTAATCATTATAGGACCGATTAGGTAATGCCAAGTTCTATACAGAGCCACCACAATGTAACTACTTAATTTACGGGCCCGAAACCTGAGGGTACAAAGCACCCAACTGCTTAATTTACGGGGACTAACCCAAAAGTACAAAGCACCTACTCTGCACACGTTTTAAGACTTCTACCGAGGTCAACTCGTGCCAAATACGCGTTATCCCAATTCATCTAGAGAATCATCTAAAAATCAACCCGTAGCTTAATAACGAAAATATTTTCACAATTTATACATTAAACATGTATAAAGATCCATCCATCAACATGGAGTTCAAACAAAGATATTTTCAAAATGTTCTTCCCCGTTTACAACAAGACGCTCCAAAATTGAGACTCGACCTTGAGGGTTAGCTCCAAACCTCCAAAACACCAAGTGATGAGATTTTTATCAAAAACTACCGTTTTCAAAATCGTCTTTGAAAATCATAAACCCACAAGTCATGTGATGTAATAAACTAAGAAAAGCAAAAAACATGCTTTCTATCCAAAAACAAGGTTTAAACATAAATATGGCATTTAATGTATTTTTTACTCGGTGAAAACACATATAATTGCATGAAATACTCTTTAACAATAGTAGGGTCTAGAATCTTATCTCGTTGAGCCAAAAGCTCTCTGCCTCGAAAATCAAACCTCGACGAAATAAAATTATGTCTGGATGAACACGAAGCCCCATGCACCAACATCAAGGATCCGCTGTTAGTTTACTGTAAATTGAGTCTCGTGTCCATCAGAATCTAGAGAGAAGACAGAGATTTTGAGAGAGAGAAACCAGATATGAACAAAATATCTAAAAATATCTTTCAAAGCTTGATATTTATAGACCACGCCAAAAAATCTCAGGTTAGTCGACTGAAGCTCCCAGGTCAGTCGACTGAAAATGCTCTGGAATCACCAAAGATGACCTACCGACATAGGTCAGTTGATTGGACCCTTAAGGTCAGTCAACTGAACCACCAAAACACTGAGTCAGTCGACTGGATTCCCCTTCTTAGTCGACTGAAAACGCTTCGATTTCAAAACTATTTCCAGAATTCACATTGAGTCCAAAAATCATCACTCACATAACCCTCTTTTGACCTTCATGGATACACACAAGTCCAACAACCTCTAATGAGATCGTAAGACACCTTTCATCCGATTAAACGTAACCAAACACGTTTTAAGAACATTAATTCCAACTCTCCATCAACATTTAAATCATTCACAAAAAGAAATGGGTCGAGGTCTCACAAATCCGAACTTTAGTCAAAACATAAATGTTATAAATAACATGTATATCTATATATCCACAAAAAATGAGCACAACTTCTTATGTTTTGATAGGTCAAAACCCCTCTGAAAGTCTGTTGAGTTTCAGCCCTCAAAGCACACCTCTATCACATATTTTTGCGTAGTCCAAAACTCCTATTTTTAGTGACCTATTCCAAAAGTAGTTTACATAAACATTACAACTAACATATTGAAATAGATCCCGTCCAAAAATCAGACCTTCAAACCTCGGGATGATACCCCAAAACCATTTCAAACTCTCTATCCAAAACTATTTCTAAAATGGCAAAAAAGTCTAATTTGTTTCAAATAACTATCTTTAGCTCTAAATATAAAACTTGTTGGGGACATGTTGAACTAGAACATACTCAAAAATGGATTCATTTGGACTTGATTTGATACCCCAAATCGTAAACCAACCGAAGCAAAAATGGTTCAGTATTTGTCCCTATAGGGGAGGTTTTCCGTTAAACAGGTGATTTTGCTTTATAGGCTTTATTGCTAAGTCTCAAGTTTTAGCACATACCACTCGTGCTTGGTAGAGAGTGGCCCTTATTCCATCACGTAGCTATTCGTGCATTGCGAATTGAGGTTTCAGTACCATCAGAACTCTTAGTCATGAGGTTAACAACTACTTGAACACTGTTGGGGTTTGGGTTTAGTTTTGATAAAGTGGTTATTCATTTTAAATTGTGGCGGTTGCACCAGGAACATATTTTTATTTGCAATACTAAGAAGGTTATGTACAATCTGTAATGTTTTCGTATTCAAACAAATGCACCAGTTTCTATTGTTTTTAGTGAAAAATGGGATGAACTATTTTTAGAACGAGTTTTTAGTTATCGTTAACTAAGTAACTGTCCTTTATGTTCACGATATTGCTAAGTGCGCTCTCCTGTAATCTCTGTGGTTGTAGATAACAGGAACGACTAGGAGTTGATCCACCACAAGCGTCGTCGAGTAGTTTTGGATCTGGTGCTGGGAATCATTTTGGTCAATTTTTTTTTGTTTAGTTCAAGTGTTAGCAAAGCTTCATGTATAAGATCTTAAGGTTTTTGATTTTTTAAAAGTAATGTATGCCTTGGGATGGCGAATCCCTAGTGACTCATGTTTTTTCCCTTTTGACATTAAGTGTTATGGTTGTTTACAAGTTCTTTTTTGGTTTCTTAATATCCTTATTTCTTGTCCCTCTCTTTAGCTGTCAGACTGTGGTGGGATCACATCCCTCTATGCAGGTTTAGTGCCTTTCTGAGAGCGGGGTGTTATAAAAAGCCTAGACATATCAAGGCTAAATGTCCTCAACTTAAGAAGTAGTTCAAAAAAGGCTTGAAGAAGGCTATGATAGCCGCATGGAGCGAAAGCAATGACAGCAGCTATGAGGATGAAAGAGAAGAAAACGATGTTACAAATCTATGCCTCATGGCTAAGGAAGATGAAAAGGTAACACCAGTCCCTTTTTCCTTAGATGAATTATAAAGTGCATTTAAAGATTTAGACGATGAATTGCGAAAAATGGGTGCTAAGAACTCTATTCTAAAAAAGTTAGTTCTTTACTCCTCAAGTGAAATAGAAACCTTGAAAAATGAAAAAATTGCTTTATAAAAATAAGTTTCTATTTTGAAAGATGAAAACAAGGTTCTAAATGAAAAGGTTAAAGCCCTTACTAGAACTATTTACTAGTTCACTCTTGGAAAGAATAACTTAGATAAACTTCTCGTCATGCAAAAATGTGTTTTCGATAAAGCCAGGATAGGGTATAAACCAAAGAAGAAACAAAAGTTCTTAAGCAATATTTTTGTTAAAGCGATATCTTTGTTAAAGCATCTTCCAATCATACAAATGCTACTTATTTTCATTGCTATGAACATAGACACACTGTCACACATTGTCCAAAAAAAAAATCTTTTATGTTATCTGTTAAGAAGGTTTGAGTTCCTAAGGGAACACATCCTCAAGGAACTAACTTCAAAGGACCCATAAAAATTTGGGTACCAAAAATCAAAAATTGATTCTTCTTGTAGGTATGCTTCAAGTCCTCATTCAAGGAGGGAATATGGTATCTTGATAGCGCTTGCTCAAGGCATATGACATGCGACCAATCAATATTTGCATCTCTCAAACCAAAAGATGGTGGGTTTATAACATTTGGAGACAATAGCTATGGTAAAATCATAACTGTTGTATCGGTAAAATTCCTTCCCTTTTTATTGAAAATATTTTGCTTGTTGATGGTTTGAAACATAACCTTCTTAGTATAAGCCAACTTTGTGACAAAGGCCACAAGGTTGTCTTTGATCATGCTAAGTGTGTTATTGAAGATTCAACTAATAACAAAGTTATTTTTGAAGGTTATAGGCATGAAAATGTTTACACATTCAATCGAAATGACCTTTCTAAAAATAACACCAAGTGCTTAGCCGCCTTGAGTGATAATAGTTGGTTTTGGCATAGAAGACTTCGGCATGCACACATGAACTTGATTTCTAAACTTTTGAAAAAAGAATTGGTGATTAGATTATCCTAAATCAAATTTGAAATAGACAAAGTGTGTGGTGCATGTCAACAAGATAAACAAGTTAGAAGTTCTTTCCATTCTAAAAATGTGATTTCAACTTTTCGGCTCTTACAACTATTGCACATTGATTTATTTGGTCCAACAAGGACCCTAAGCCTTAAATGCAAGAGATATGCATTTATTATTGTTGATAACTTCTCAAGATACACTTAGGTATTTTTCTTAGCTCATAAGGATGAAACTTTTGCCTCTTTTACAAAATTGTCTGAGAGAGTTCAAAATGAAAAAAATTTTTAAATCATTAGTATCTGAAGTGATCATGGTAGAGAATTTAAAAACAAAGATTTTGAAAAGTCTTGTGATGAAAATGGTACTAACCATAATTTCTCTGTTCCTAGAACTCCTCAACAAAATGGAGTTGTTGAGAGGAATAATAGGACATTGGAAGAAATGGCTAGAACTATGTTATGTGAAAATAATCTACCACGATATTTTTGGGCCGAGGCTATTAACCCAGCTTGTTTTATTGTGAACAGAGCCATGATACGAGCTTCTCTTAAGAAAATCCCATATGAGCTATGGAATAGAAGAAAATCTAACATCAGTTATTTTCGCGCTTTTGGGTACAAATATTTTATTTTGAACAACAACAAAGGACTTTTGGGCAAGTTCGACACAAAATCTGATGAGGGTATTTTCTTAGAATATTGTTTATCTAGTAAGGTTTATAGAGTTTTAAAAAAAAAAGACCGTACATGTTGAAGAATCTATAAATGTTTTTAATGAAGCTAAGCATGGTTCTTCAAAGGAATTCTGTGAAAATAATTTGATTGACATAAAAAAAGGTGTTGAAGATATTTTTTCATTAAAGACTAAGATGAGCCAAATGAAGAGGAAGCTTCAAATTCTCAACAAAATGAAGTTCAATAGGCTGTTGAACCTTCAAATCATGAAAATCCATCTCAAGGTATCAGAACTCGATCTTTTCTACATAATGTTTACGGTAATCTAGCATTTCTTTCCCAGATAGAACGAAAACATTTTGAGAAAGCCAAAAATGATGAGGTTTGGACCTTGGCTATGCAAGAAGAGCTTAACCAATTTGAAAGAAACAAGGCTTGGACTTTAGTCCCAAGACTTAAAGAGCACTCCATTATTGGTACAAAATAGATTTTTAAAAACAAAATGGATGAAAAGGGAGTAGTTTTTTGGAATAAACCTCGATTGGTAGCCCAAGGCTACAATCAAGAAGAAGGCGCCGATTTTGATGAGACTTTTACTCCTGTGAGTAGGCTTGAAGTCATTAGGATGTTTCTTACTTTTGTGTGCTTTAAAAATTTTAAACTCTATCAAATGGATGTCAAAAGTGCCTTTTTAAATGATTTTGTCTCGGACGAAGTTTTTGTGAAACAATATCCTGGCTTTGAAAATTTAAAATTTTCAAGCTATGTTTACAAACTTACCAAGGCTCTCTATGGTTTAAAGCAAGCACCTAGAACATAGTATGAAACGCTTAGCAATTTCTTGATTAAAAATGAGTTTTCAAGAAGAAAAATTGATACCACTCTTTTTATTAAGTTTCAAGAAAATGATATGCTAGTTGTCCAAATTTGTGTAGATAACATTATTTTTTATTCAACTAACGAATCTCTTTGCAAGGACTTTGCTATGTGTATGCAGGAAGAATTTGAGATGAGTATGATGAAAAAACTCAACTACTTCCTTCGACTTCAAATCGAGCAAACACAAGAAGGAATCTACATCAATCAAGCTAAGTAGACAAGGAAATTATTGAAGAGGTTTGGCATGCTGAAAGTAAAACCTATGGGAACCCCGATGCGTCCTACAACAAAACTTGACAAGGACGAAAATGGTATAGCAGTAGATGAAAAATGCAATAGAGCTATGATCGGATCTCTACTATACTTAACTGCTAGCCGTCCTGATATCATGTTTAGTGTTTGCATATGTGCAAGATTTCAATCTAACCCTAAAGAATCACATATGACCGCCATTAAGTGCATCTTTAAATACCTCTTAAGTACACAAAACTTAAAATTATTCTATCTTAGAGAAATAGCCTTTGAGTTATTTGGCTATTCAGATATTAATTTTGCCAGATGTAAAGTGGATAGGAAAAGTACAAGTGGAACATGTCCATTCTTAGAACACTCACTAATCTCATGGTTTAGCAAGAAACTGAACTTAGTAGCTTTTTCTACAGCCGAGGCTGAGTACATAGTAGCTGGTAGCTATTGTGCACAAGTTCTTTAGATGAAACAACTAGAGGACTATGGTTTTTGCTTAGATCATATCCTAATAAAATGTGATAACACAAGTGTAATCAATATATTCAAGAACCCAATACAACACTCTAGAACCAAACATATTGAGATTAGATATCATTTTATAAGAGATCATGTACAAAAAGGTAACATTGAACTTGAATTCATAGGCATAAATTACTAACTTGCAGACATATTCATTAAAGCTTTAAATAAAGAAAGAACATGTTATATAAGAAGATAACTTGGTATGTTGTGTGCTACAAATTCATGATTAAAATGCCATATTAACCATGTATTTTTAGTGCATTTCAATGCTTTTTATATTCTAAAGTGATATGTGAAAAGTGTCGACTCTACTTGAAAAAGTGTCGACACATGTGTGCTTGAGTTAACTCAAAACTGTATAAATGAGACACCGCGGGAAAAAGTGTCGACCCATTTTTATATAGTGTCAACTCCATTTTGATGTTTTGTTCTCAATAAATTTGGGTCGACCAAATGCTTAAACATGTCGACTCAAATGGCTGAAAGGGTCTGTTGGAGAGGGAGCCGTGCAGCGAAAAAAAGATGATTTTTGAATCAACGTCGTGACCGTAAAAAACGACATATGCAATTTTCATGAAAAATGAAAACTATACTGATATTAATTATTTAATACCTTTATGAAACTTGTCGCTAAGTTTCAAGAAATTCCGAATACGTTGAAAACGACCATGCAACCTTCTCACGTATGACCCGGACGCACTACGATGATCACGATGTGTAGGCACTGATTTCGATCGAAGTGTTCATCTTACCTTGGTTTCTTCTCACACAATGATCTTCAAAAAGGCAAAAATCATTTCCAAAGAGGAGAGGAGGGCGGCGACTATATAGGAGTATTAGGGTTAGGATTTTTTTACTAATTAGCCTCCCCTTAATATATATGTATATATGAAAATTATTAAGTATATTCTGTTCTTCCTAAAAGGATAAAAAGAGATATACTTAACATATTTAATTAAACCCACCATCTCCTAGGGCCGGCCACTTGGAGAGTAATTCCTAGGTGTGCCAAATACCAAAACCGCCCATCATAAATTTAATTTAATTTTCGAATGTCCCCAGCGACAAAATCGGCATTCAAATTAAATTAAATAATTATCGAAATCAACAAGAAAAATATCCGTGCGTATAATGGGCTACGTGAGGGATCACGAGAAAGTATAGGACCAGGGCTAACCGTACGAAAAAATCGAATATCCCTAACTCTGTCCCCGAGCTAGATCCTTTTCCGTACGAACTAGAACTTATTCCACTAAAGGTCCTGACTGAACTCCCGGTCCAAACTCAAATTATGTCTTGAGTCTCCAATTATCAAATGCACTGAATTCTCCCCATGTTTAAGATATGAATTCCCGATAAATAAATTAGGTTACTGACAACTCTATTTAATTATCCTCTTTTTCTCGCAACCGCACCGCTTAACCTTTTGATATGCCAGATCCGGAGATCCACTATACAGGTTTAGCATAATCAAACCTATAAGCAAAGCACACAAGGGGAAACTCCTCAGCCTAAATTGGACATGGTTTCCGTCAGCTGATTATCAATCATTGGACAAATAATGCCAGTACCCAACTCATCGGTATTGTTGATCTCATGGAGAAAATCTCAGTAATTGACGACTCAAAGTACTGTACATTATCTGAACACAATTAATCAATCACTTCGGGATTAAGAGTTCGTGCAATAC
>JAOTRH010167585.1:0-12548 GCA_034768845.1 Heliamphora exappendiculata
AAGATACCCTTCTTGCTGCGTGCTACCTCAACGCCGAGAAAGTATTTCAATTCTCCCAAATCTTTAGTTTGAAACTGAGATTTCTGAAATAGCTTCAACTCAGAAATGCCGACCGTATCATCTTCTGTGATAACAATATCATCAACATAGACGATTAATAGAATACATCCAGCAGAGGAACGCCGATAAAACACAGTGTGATCTTTTTCAGACTGTAGAAGACCAAATTGGCGCATAACCATGCTAAAGCGACCCAACCATGCCCGTGGAGACTGCTTCAATCCATAAAGAGAGCGATGGAGACGACGTACCAGCTGAGACCCCCCCCTGAGCAACAAAACCGGGGTGTTGCTCCATATAGACTTCTGCTTGCAAATCGCCGTGAAGAAAAGCATTCTTCACATCAAGCTGATACAAAGGCCAATGACGAGCGGCAGCAAAAGATATAAATAGGCGAACAGAGGCCATCTTGGCAACGGAAGAGAATGTCTCAAAATAATCAATTCCATACGTCTGAGCATACCCTTTTGGAAATAAGACGGGCCTTCAAGCGGACAAGAGAACCATTAGGATTAAGCTTGACGGTAAAAACCCATTTGCACCCAATAGCCTGTTCGCCTTCCAAAAGAGAAACAAGGGACCAAGTCAAGGTGGACTCAAGAGCTTGCATTTCCTCCAACATAGCACCCCGCCAGCCAAGGTCGACTAAGGCCTCGGTAACAGTACGAGGAACAACGGCCTGATCCAAGGTGGCAATACAAGCCTATAAGGAGGCAAAAAGACCCTTGTAGAAGGTGGTATAGAGAGGATGATCCATGCAAGTTCGATACGATTCTCGAGTAGCAATAAGAGCAGTATCGTCAGGAAGAAGAGCACTTACCATGGGAAGAAGATCCGCAGACGAGGAGTCTGGCTCAGCAGAGGAGAGGTCCAATGAACCGGAAGAAATGGATGGAGTAGGCGGAGAGGAGGCCGCAGTAGGAGAAGCACCTGCAGAAGAAGACAAGGGCAAGCAAGACAGTAAAAAATCAAGACTTTGAATATCAGGACTCCCAACCCCCGACACAACCGAATCCGACGCAAAAAAGAAAGAAGTAAACTCCACAAAGGCAACATCCCGGCAGACAAGGAACTTGTGTAGAGATGGACAAAAACAACGGTACCCCTTCTGATTCTTCGAATAACAAAGAAAAATACATTTGACAGCCCGAGCATCTAACTTCGTCCGCTGGGGATGAGTGTCACGAGCATAACAAAGGCACCCAAAAATTCTCAAGGGTAGAGAGAAAAGGCTCTTTCCAGGAGAAAAGACGGCCATCGGAATTTGTCCACCAAGTACCTGAGAGGGGAGATGGTTGATCAAATAACAAGCAGTTAACACGGCATGCCCCCAGAATTTCTTAGGTACGTGCATCTGAAACAAGAGAGCTCGAGCAGTTTTCATAATATGACGGTTCTTGCGCTCAGCGACACCATTCTGCTGTGGAGTGGCTGGGCAAGAAGTCTGATGAATAATGCCATGTGTGGATAGAAAAGTCTTCATCTGGGTGGAAAGATACTCGCCACCATTATCACTGCGCAAACATTTAACCTGAGCCTAGAACTGGGTTTGCACTTCCATACAAAAAGAGGAGAAAATAGATGCTACTTCAGATTTATGGCGCATAAGATATAAAAAAGTCACACAAGAATAATCATCCACAAATATGACATAATAACGAAATCCAGAAACAGATTCGACTGAACAGGGCCCCCAAACATTTAAATGAACTATAAAAAAAAGAGCCGAAGCTCGTTTGTTGACCCGAGGGTAATAAAGGCACAAGCAGGTGCTTTGCTAACCGACACGACTCACACTCAATATTAGAAATAGAATGAAAATGAAGACAAAGACTATGCAAACTAGATATAGAGGGATGCACCAAACGACAATGAGCCTCAAAACTGGGAGAAAAAACTGCGGAGCAGGCCGTAGCAACCACCTCCTCCACCAAGTATAGCCCATTAGACACTCGACCTTTACTGATAATCTTTCTCGTCGTAAGATCCTGAAAAACACAACCATCAAGATAAAAAGTCACACTAACAGTTTAGATCATTAGTAAGCTGACTGACTGATAATAAGTTCAATGGATTCCCATGAGTATGTAAGACATTAGGTAGGGTTAAGGACGGCACGAGTGTAGCAACTCCACGCCCCTTAATCGGTAAGGAGGATCCATTAGCCACAAGAACACTATAATGGCTAGGAGTCACCTGATATTCAGATAAGATACCTGCAGAACCGGCCATATGGTAGGAGGCACCTGAGTCAATCACCCATGCAAACGGAGTAGTCGCCAAACAGGCACTAGGATTACCTGCAAAGGTAGCAGCCACAAGGGCGGGAGGACTAGCAACCTGAGACTGAATATACTGCTCATATTCGGCTGAGGTCATCTCAATGAGCTGCTTCTGAGAAGAAGAGAATGAGTCTGCCTGAGAGTAATCAACAGCAGCATTGGCTAGGGGGACAGCCTTCCATGTAATTTATAACACTGACTGCGAATATGTCCTTGAATCCCACAGTAGTGGCAATAACGGGTCTCACAAGCACCCCCGTCGCGCCCCCCCACCAGGTCGACCTCCATCACAGCCCTTACCACGGCCACGGCCCCGAGTTCCATTGCCACCACGAAAACAACGAGTGCAGACGGGTCACTAGAATCAGGTGTAGACCGAGTGTCGTCACAACGCATGGAACGACTCACCCGACGGAAAATCTCAGATAATGTAGGAATGTCTGTCCCAGCAAGAATTTGTGAATGGGCTGTGTCATATTCAAGATCCAAACTAGTCAAGAAACACACGACTAAAATCTACATCCGTTTTTCTTGAAATTTACTGAGAGAACTGGTGAATGGAAGAAGTCGATCGAACTCATCAGCAAGCACTTTAAAGCTCATAAAGTGCTCCTAAAGAGGACGACTAGCCTGTTGCGAGCAGAAGAATCCTCGTATCACATCATACAGGTGCGATAAGTCATTTGTGGAGGAATAGATATCCTCCAGAACCCCCCAGATTTCTTTCACCGTATCTGCACTGGCAACCAAAAACTTAACACTGCGGTCCATGGAGTTCGTAAACTGACTGAAGAGATAAGCATCGTCTCGTACCCAGGTACGATAAATAGGAGAACTCGGATCAAGGGCATCGTCAAATAAGTGAGAATCCAATTCCATACCTTGCAAGGATTTCAATACATTCTTCCGCCACAAGGGATAAACAGAAGCACCGTCAAGCTTCTCATCAATAAGCCGAGTAGAATAAGAGAGCACCTCAGTTCGCATAGATCGCCCGGTATCCGTCAGAGACTCAACAGTCCTAGAAATACGGGTAGCAGACCTATCACCCTCCGATGACATGCTTGTTCACGTATCAGAGAACCCACAACCAGATAACCCTCACTGCATCAACAAAAATTGGACGGCATAGAACTTAGCGGTGAATGGAAAGCAGACCATTGTACGGATGAATGAAGGGACGCAGTGAGGGAGACAAAAACACAGAACTGCTAAGACCGATGCGACTGTTCCGGCGACTGCTCCGGCGACCGGGAACCGTTCCGGCGACTATTCTGGCGACTTTTCCAGCGACTTGGTTTAAGGTTCCGGTGACTGTTTAAATGGCCAGCGACTGTGTTTGGGACACGATTAGGGGGTTCCGGTGACTGTTTGGTGGGTTTCGGTGGGTTGCAGCGACTGGGTCATGGAGATTTTGACTGGGTCGGTGGGTTTGGAAGTTGTCGGCGCTTGTGGAGGAGACTGAGGTAGATGTCGGCGCTGGTAGTAGTGGGGTTAGGGGGTTTCGGCGACCATGTAAGAGGTTTGGGTGGATTTCAGCGCTCGTGGTGTTGATTTGGGTAGGTGGCGGAAGGTTGGGTGTAGGTCGGCGCTGGTAGTGGTGGTTTTAGGAGGAGTCGGCGACTATGGAAGGGGTTAGGGTGGATGCCGACACTAGTGGTGGTGATGTTGGTGGGTTTTGGCATTGGTGAGGAGGGCTGAAGGGTTGTCAGCACTGTTAGAGGGCTGAAGGGAAGGTGGTGGCTGCGTACCAGGGTGGCTGTCGGCACTGTTGAAGGTTGAATGAAGATCGGCGGGGTGGCTGGGAGCTGTTGGCACTGTTGGAAGCTAGGGTTAGGGTTTCATGGAGGCTAAGGTTTCATAGTGGCTCTGATACCATGTTATTAGACAGGGAATAATGAGAAGCCTTACCCTTAAGAATAGGCGAGACTCTTTATTTAAAATAAAACTAAGCAACATCATTACAGCCATACACCCACACACACTGGATAATAAATATATATAACAATAATCATAATAAAGCTAACAAGAAATAGCTAATCTTGATATAGTGAAAAAGGATGATAGATTGATATTAACAGAACCATAAATAACTTTTAAAAGCAAGTCAAATAAAAGATAAATAGATTATTATTTTGTTCAAAAAACATACTGAATACATATAAGGATTGCAAGATTATCGCCAATAAGAGTTTAACATCATAACATAGGGAAGGTAGGTATTGTCATTAAAGGGCAACATAAAACCTTGAAATATGTTAAGAGGCCACCTAGTCTGAAAGATGAAGAATTATAAATGATTTACAAACAAAACATTTAATGAAGCAAGATGGAATTATGGAACCTGAAACTAATGATAGATAAAACTTCATACATTTAGCCCAAAGGGGAGTGAGGCAAAATTTGTCAAGCTGTGAAGCACCAATGCTCCATTTTACAACAGTGACCCACACATGTTGAACAAACAAATGCATCAGAAGCCAATGCTAGTTACACTTAAGTACGCTTGTGTTTGGCCTAGCATTTTTCGTAGGCTTTTTGGCTTTTTGGCATTTTTATAAAAGAGTATATGTGAAAAGATGTGAAAAAAACCAATTAATTATAGTAAGAGACCAAACAAGTGGGCCTTTTGAAAGGTTTTTAAGCAAAAAGCCCCTCAAAAAAGCTAAGCCAAACATAGGCTACGCTGTCTTGGGATCAGATAACACCCTTCTGCCAACTAGTGAAGGTTGATCTCCCATGACATCCAGCTAAAACGATAAACTAAGCTCTTCTGGGAGAACATCAAGTATTTTGGGGTGGTTTAGTAGGTTGTTCTTAGTGTTGGTAGATATTAAGGTGGAGTTTGATATCTCGTGAGTGTTTTAAGTTTTTTTTTTTTTTTTGGAAGGGTGGGGGGGCTTTTTTATCTACATTAAATTAAATAGATGGCCATAATCCTATAATCCACATTAAATTAAATAGATGAAACAAAAGCTCCAAGACAAGACAACATACATCAATTGCAGCAAAGAAAGAAAATAACAATTCAATATAATAGCAAAAGAATGACCACATTCTTTCAAAAGGAAGCACCCTCTCCCCAACCTCCTCACTCCTTTGTGTGGGAAGGTGTGGGTTTGCGGTTTGCCATTTCTTTCTTAATTTATCAATAAAGTAGAATTTTACTTCCTAAAACTAAAGAAATAACGAACTCTTGGGTGGATAATGAGAGTATCTGCATAGTTACAGCCACGTGGCATCGTTGAGGGCTCTACACCATACGCCTTACGAGCGAGCCACCCTGGCTCCTCGCCTCCTAGCAATTGAGTTACTTAGGATCCTTGCCATCCCACACAATCATTCCTAGCAAGCAAGCCACCTTGGCGTCTCACCAACTCGTAGACAGCTTTCTACTAGCGTCGAGTAGCCCCAGCAAACGTAAAGACTAGACTTCACTGAATTGGCACTACTATTTGTTGGCTAATGTTTCGTACCAATGATAAATGAATAACACATGCAACTTCTTAAAGGGAGAGAGCGACAGGACGGCTTCAAGGATAACGTTAAGAATCCATCAGATTGGAGCGTGAGGCAAGCAAAGCTAACTCTTCATTCATTGAGATGGAGGAATCCACAGGAGGGTCGCCTGTTGTGCATTACATGAAAGAACTTTCTTCGTATAACTTCGCATTTCTATGAGAAGCTTACCACTTGTGAATACCCCATAGTTAGTTGTTGGCATATCGCTCTAACAAATTCTTATTAAGTAATGCATTTTTAAGGATACCCCATAGTGAGTTGTTGGCATATCACTCTAACAAATTCTTATTAAGTACTAGATTTTTAAGGAGGCCAACTTACGGGCTAGATGTCTCTCTAACCTAATAACTAGCATTGCCTACTCGCTTAACTGAATCTTCAATGCATTCACCATCATCGTATCCTAGGATAGAAGTAAGATAGGCACCCACACTCAAAACTAAAGGAGACATGTGGGTTGGAGACAAGCACGAGGGACTTATCAAGGTTGCTTCCCTAGCCCTCTACAAGAGCAGCTCCACCTTTTCCAATCACATAGATCGAGGGGGCCTCAACAACTCCAAGCATATATCATCCCTACTACATAATATGACTTCCATATATTGTACCAACCTCTACAAATCCCACAATACAGATCATGAGGTTTGTTCTTAGAACACTTCAGAGGTGTTAAACCAACAAGAATGGGCCACCTACCCTTAGATGAGTTAGATCCCTCTCCTCTAACCCTCCTATGTAAAAAGGTGGTCCAAGAATATGAAAATAAACTTTTACTCTCTCTAGGATCTAATTTTGGGCTCTCTCTCTCTCTCTCTCACCAACCGGCCAAAACTCTCACCTTCTCCAACTACTCCGGCGGTGCCTAGCCATTGAAGTGCCTTCAACCTCCCCATACTCTCTCTCTCTCTCTCTCTCTCTCTCTCTCCAACTGGCCAAAACTCTCACCTTCTTCAACTCCAGCAGTGCCTAGCCATTGAAGTGCCTTCAACCTCCCCATATCACCTAACTCCAGCCACTCTGGTACCTACTATCCACATAGAACTAGAATAAAACATAACAAGCACATGTAAGCAATATAACTACTTTCCTCAACTAGGATGCAAAAAGCATGCTCAATAATGTAATCAGGACTATAACATAAGTTAAAAGAAAAAAAACAGGTCCACAATTGCAATCTGGAAGTAATTTTTGTAGCCGAAAAAAATAAAGCTAAAAATAAGAAGCTTTAATAAGAAGGATGACAGGGTAGAAGGAAAAGCTGATGGGGTAGCCACTACATCCACCGATTTTAAAGAAATCATCACACCTGTATGTTTTCCCCCACCTACACCACACAATGAAAACAAACTAACCTAACAAAAATCACCATTAACTATGTCCTAAAGTAGAGGCAAAGCATTTTTTCAAATGAAGATTGCAATTGAAAAGATCATACACAGGGTAGAAGACCTATCAAACTCAAAATGAATCAATAACAATCAGCGAACAAAAGTGAAAAAATAAGAAATTGCTTTAATGGAAAGCTTACCACTCCCTTGTTTTCATAATAATCATCTAACGCCCACTGATACTTCGATTGATTCAACCCGAACCAATGAGCCACGTAATCATCCAAACTCGAATGAGCTATAAGAAAAATACATTACGAATGAATAATAAACAAGAAAAAAGAACAAAATCAAAATTTAGGCCATGTTTGTTTACCCAGAAAATGTATGGGAAAAAGGCAGCATTATTTAAAAACTAAAATCACAATTTCCAGTCCCTTTCTCTGACTTCTGAACAAGCCAAAACAATGTGACAAATACTTATCCAAACCACAATGCGCAAAAAAGGAAAAAATGAAAGAGAAAATCTCAAAATAGTATGCTCCATACACCTACAAAGAGACCAAGATTCCGTTTTTCTGTGAAGAAAATATGTAAAGCAAAGTTTTTTTTTTCTAAAGTGTTGTTTTACAATTCAGAAGCGAAGACGAACTAAAGCCAACAGAGAGTTTTAGTCATCGAGTCTATCTTTTTCATAAAAAAGATGCAAAAGAGGAAACATACAGCGAAACTTCAATGTCCTTTTTTCCTCCATTTTCTGAGCAATCAAACGAATGGTCAGAAAATTTCTCCATGCAGGCAGGCACAACAAAGACACACCAATTGGCATAATCGTTTTTTTAATTTTTTTAATCGTCTTGACTCTTCACAGCCTAGCCAGAAAAATATTTTTTTTTATCAAAATATTAAAAAAATTCAAAAAAGATAAAAATTATCTAAAATAGGCCAACAAGCTGTATTTTGCTTATTTTTATTTTTAATAATTTTTTTATTTTTTAATTAAAATTCTTTACTTTTTCCTGTTCGTAAGGTAATAAAAAAATTACAAAAAAAGATGAAAAAACAAACCATGAAGAAAAAATTGAAAAAAGCGAACGTTACCAAAATTTAGCCCAAACAGGGCCAAAGCAAAAAGAGAAAAAGAAAAAAAGAATACCGTTCTGAACTTTTGCGACGGTGTTCCAGAAGAATCCAAACGCCGATCCACCCGAGGTGAACCGAACAGCAGCGGGCTTCTGAAACTGCTGCGGCGGGGCCTGAACCGGCGGCGGCGGCCGCGGAGGCGCCTGAACCGGACTCGCCCGATGCTGAACCGGTGTCGATGGAGTCATTTTTGTAGGCGATTCGGAGGGAGGCGCGGAGGATTTGGGGGTGGGGGTGGCCGGAGGAGTGAGGAAGACGGTGTAAGGTCCGATCTTTCCGATCGTAGGTGGAGGCGTCGATTCCTTGCTTGTGATCGGCATTTCTAGAGAGAGATAGAGAAGAGGGAGTGCGGTTAATGTTGGTGGCAGCACTGATCCAAGTACGAACCTTAAACGGGAGAGAATGTATATAACACTGTATGCATTTACGCAGAAGGAAGGAATTTTGAGAGAGAGAGAGAGAGAGAGAGAGGCTCTGCTAGACTGTGAAGTGTAAAGTGTGAAGTGTGAAGTGGCTCAAAGATGTGCCATGTTTGGGTTTGGGTTTGGGTTTGGTAAGGTAAGGAATCGCGTGGCAGTTTGTTTGTTTGATTGTTTGTTTGTTTTTTTTTTGAATTGAGGATAGGTCCTATTTTAAGTGATTGAGAATAAGTTTTCTTTTATAAATTGTGTAATTTATATAAAAAAAATTTAAATACTTAAAAAAAGTTTTATACTTCTTTTGAAGTTTAATTAACTTTATAAATAAAATTTTAAAAATTTCAAAATATTTGTTTTATTAAATGGCAATTAAAATCTTCATAATTTGTAACAAATATGTTGTGGCAAAGTTTGATCGCTTTGTTTTTTGTAATAATATTTTGCTTAATTTATTTTATGTTATTTTTTGTTATTTTTGATAAAATTGTAAAAAATAATACAAATTAATTAACTGGTCACTTCATTTTTATAATAGAGAATTATACACATTATACAATATCACATTAACAAAAAATAATTTACATTAATAATATTTTAGATAATTTATTTTATGTCGTTTTTCATCATCTTTACTAATATTATAAAAAATAATACACATTAATAGAATGACCGTCTTATTTTTGTAATAAAAAATAATATACATGTCGCAATATCAATTTTAAAAATGATACACAAAAAATAATATCCTAAAATGTCACAATTTTGATTTACTTGTATTATTTAATATTACACATGGATAATTGTAAATATATTATTTTTCATCACTTTTGCTAAAATTGTAAAAAATAATACACATTTATTAAATGGTCGTTTTATTTTTGTGACAAAATCATATACATGGCACAATATCATTTTAAAAAATAATACCCATAGAACAATTTACTGATACATATTAATAGTATTTGAAACATCAACTGAAAATTGAAATGGTACACATTAAAATGTCATGATTTTTTACTATGATTGTTTTTTAATTTTAAAATTTTAATATGCCTTATTTTTTATTATGCCTCACTAAGTTTAAAATACAAAAAATGATACATATTAAAGTTTCATTAAATGATAAATATTAAGGTTTAATCAAATGATACAATTAAATTATACATCCGATGAAGAAAGCAAAATTTGATTCAATGTTTCGATCATCGACCTCGACGGCATAATAAAGACCTGATCTGACATAAAGTGGTCGTTAGGAAGTATGGGAAGTGTCAGCGATGTGGGATTTCTTCTAAGTAGCCAATCACGACGTTTCAAGGGTTATGGTAAAAATAATGGAATGAGTTCGGAGATTTCACAACTAGAATGGCAAGATTCGAATGTATAATACGAATTTTGATTTGTTTAGTGCGTTGACAACTAATTGCTGGAATATATATATATATATATATATATATATAATCCTTCTATTTTGATTTAACTACAAATGAAAGTAAATTATAAAATAGTATGTAAGATGAAACTGATTTTATAACGTGATTTATTTCAATAAAATTAGTTAAATAAAACCTAATCCTAAATTACCATTGTTTTTATATAATTTTTTTTTTATTTTTAGTAAAAAAAAATTTTTGCAAGTGAAGATATTTTTAGATTTCTATGAAAAACAAAAAAAAAAAAAGTATAAAATTAGTACAAAAATAAAAAAATAAACAAATAAACAAATACCACTAAAAAAACTTTAAAAATGCTATCCCTAACTGTGCCCAAGTTTCCCTGTCTTGACTCATTACCATTAAGTCTCCCTCAAAACTATATCAATATTACAATTTAGCTCATTTGACGTGACATTTGTCTTTTCGATCCAACGGCTGAAGATTGCGCCTTGATTCAACGGTGAGAATTGCGCCTCTCTCATCTCTCGGTCTCAGCTGGGCTCACACGTCATTTGTCTCAGCCTCTCTCTCTCTCACTGCGCTCTTCATCCTCTCCTCTCCAACTGCGCTTCTCCGTTCTCTCTCCCTCACTGCAGCCTACCGTTGCTCTCCAATCTCCCTCATCGGTCACCGCCGCTAACCCTCATTTGACGTGACATTTGTCTTTTCGATCCAACGGCTGACGATTGCGCCTTGATTCAACGGTGAGAATTGCGCCTCTCATCTCTCGGTCTCAGCTGGGCTCACACGTCATTTGCCTCAGCCTCTCTCTCTCACTGCGCTTCTTCATCCTCTCCTCTCCAACGGCGCTTCTCCGATCTCTCTCCCTCACTACAGCCTACCGTTGCTCTCCAATCTCCCTCATCGGTTACCGCGGCTAACCGCCGATCTCACTCAGTTCGGCACCTCTGCGATCTCTTTCACATCGCCACCCACCTCAGCTCTCTGATCTCTCTCATCGGCGCCGATCACCGCTGATCTCACTTAGTTCGGCACCTCTCTCTCTCTCTCTCTCTCTCTCTCTCTCTCTCTCTCTTCTCTGTGTGTGTTATAACGGCGAGCTCACCCCTGCTCACTGCCGTGCACCGCTGATCTCACTGTGCACTCTCTTTGCCGCGAACGGCGAACTCGCCTTCCTGAAGGTATTCCTTTTCCTGATTTTGCCCTAATTTTTTTGATCTTTTTATTTTATTTTTGTGACAAATTAGTTGTTTATGAGCTTACGCACACACATTATTTATGTTCTTCTAAATGAATAAAAGTATAGAACCGTAAAATGTATTGATCCTTTGATTGTGGGTTTTTGTTCTAAGTCTGTGAACTTTTTCTGTATTTGTGGGTTTGTGTGGTTTTTTTATTTTTATGTTTTTTATTTTTGAACTGTGTGGTATATAAGGAATTCTCATTCATCCAATGAGGCAGGTGAGGCCTCATTTTTCTTCATTTTTCTGCTTTATTTACCACCTTGACTGCATTTTATACTATTTGCATTTTTATTACAAAAAACATGATAAAAGAAAACATTCCTCCCCTCTGCATTTTTATACTAGCTGTTGTGGCTGATAAAGCTATGGAAGCAATTTTTATACTAGCTGCTGTGATTCTCATTTTTATAGTTGCTGTTGTGGCTGATGAAGCTATCGAAGCAATTTTAGGTCTTGACATTGTGACTCTCTATGATGATTGTGATAAACAGGCAATTTACTAAGCACACATTTCAGTTTGATAGGCATTGTTTGGAGAGAAGGATATTCTTAAACATTGGATTTTAAAATTATGTTTCTTTTTTACATTTTAAAAAATTTCATAAAGCATCAGGTTTCAAATACTAGAACTTCTATCTAAGATTAGAGCATTAGATTTCTATTATTGCACTGTGCTATTTCTTTTTCGTTTGATGTATTTGTTTCGCTATTCTTTTTCATTTGCACAATGATTTCAGATATATGGAGACTTAACAAAAACAACAGTAAGATGATATTGTCAGTACTTATATAACAAGGGTAAAAAAATGGTTGGGTAATACTCAGTGTCTCTTCCTACTCCCTAATCCTTGCCGTCTCCTATCCTCCATGCACATGCTAATGTTAACATGCATATATTGAAGTTTTAGTTGAAAAATGGTTGGGTAATACTTATAAATGAAAAATTCAAAAGTATTAGTTGTTGTACGAAATTGGTATGACAAAGCCATGAAAGCGATATGTTTGTGAGTGAATCGATGGGTCACACAAGAGATTTGATGTTGCAGCGTTGGATATGCTCCATTGGCACTCTTTTTTTTTTTTTTAAATGCAAAATTTGATGATTCTAGCTACTATAACTTCAATAATTGTTGAGCATTATATATTTGGTACA
>JAOTRH010167596.1:0-12547 GCA_034768845.1 Heliamphora exappendiculata
ATTCCCTTGGCATACATCTCTAGCATTTTACATTTCCAGCTTGTTCATGAGTGTGGTAATTTAGAGATCTTTTTCTTCGATAGTCTTTGAGAGCTTATCAATAGCATGAGCTATGGTTGCCAACTATTCTTCTAAAGAAGCTGTGTCGGCAGTCAAAACCTGCATAGCCATTGAATAAGACAATTCTCATTGATTCGACGAGAATGAGTTCCTTGGACTGGTAGGTGACGAGCCCGAGCACGATCCAGTGCTTGAGTTTGCATCCGAGATTGAACAAGATGAGCATGGAGACAGACTTTCATGAGAAGAGTCTTCTACAAGTGAAATGAGGTTCTTGGTGTCCTTTCCATTGTTTTTCTTCGTACCACGTGAAGTAAAGGCAGTGATGCTTGCAAACTTCTCATGCGCCGTTTTTGATGAGTTGGTAGTCATCGTGGCTTCTTTGTTTGCAAGGGAATTAGTCACCTTAGTCTTGCTATGGGTTATGGGTCCCGCAGATGAGTTGCTATTGTTCGAGACAACGGCGATGTTCTTGCCTATGTTCCTGGTGGTCTGCGCAAGTTGAACTTTCTTGGAGACAATTTCTGAAGATGAAAAATTCAAACTTAACATTTGAGAAAGAGATGAGAGGAAGAGGGGTTCCATTTGGCGTGCCAAATTTGTAACACACAAATTTCGAGTCTACAATAAAGAACACAAAAAAAGAATGCGCATAGTAATATTTTATTGATTTAAATGAAGGGTACAATCCTCTGTGATTTAACACTGAATACAATAGTGAATCTCTAATTCGATCTCCAAACCAGTTACAATCCGACGACTTAAATAGCTTATCGTAGAATTGAACTATTTGTCAAACTTTTTTCAAATCTTCAAGTAAAGAAGATTGTGAACTTTGGAGAACAACAATTAATGTTTTAACTAAAATGGCATTTTATAGATTTTTTAATTGGCTGAACTACTCTTAAATATTACATTTATTACTATTTATATTCATTTTAAGGACAAAGTTTAAAATTTTAAAAATTTACATATAATTAGTTTTATTTTAGTTTTTAAACTTAAAATAATTGCACTATTAATCTTATAAAGTGACAATAGTTTTTAGGTGTTCAGACGATGTGTTAGCGAGGATAATGTTTATGATCCCTTGATTCAGTTGCATAAATAAAACCAAAAAATTATTAGTTAATATCGAAATATCATTTACTATTATTTACATAAATTTTGATAAATAAAAATATATAATATTTGAGTTAATTTAATTAAAAATAAAATTTATTCATTCCAAAGTTCAAAAAGAATAATAACTCTTTTTATTTGTCTTATTTTTTATTTTTTTCTCTTTTCACTTTTATATTTATTTTTAGTCATTAAATTTAAAATGTCATTTAAAGTTTTTGGCAGACAACTTAATTTTAGCTTATATTTTCTTTGTTTAAAATTAATTTAAGTTCAGTAAATAAAAAATTTATTTAATAAACAGTATCATTAATTTTATGTTAAAAGATAATAAGCTAAAATTTATTTTAAAATGGCTTTAAATCAAAATATAAAAAGTTTTACTTAAAATTATTATAAATTTTTTAAAATTTATTTTTAAATAAATTTATATTTAAGATAAATCTTATTTGATTGATTTTAAAAAATAAATTTTAAAAATATAATTTTAAAAAAAATTAAATATATATAATAAAAATTATAATATGTTTTAAAAATATAACAAAAATTTATATATAAAAAAATTAAAAACTTTTGAATTGTAAAATGAGAATTTTAAAATTTTTAAACTTTAAATAAAAAATAAAAAGCCTAAATATCATCGGCACTATCAGTAATTAACTCAATAGAACTGCGATACTACTGCTACTCGTAGACTGGTAGTGGGAGTGGAACTGATGTGAGAGAGAGGGAGAGAGTTGGTGGGTGTCTCCGCGTGACCCATCTCATTTTCAGGTTTTCTGTACGTTTAGCTTGACCCTATTTGATTTTTCAAGCAATTCCAAACATGATATTCTTATTGGTATAGTTGAGAAAATGATATGGGATTCTAAATTCTAATGTTATTATCTACTTCTGTTTTTGATATTTTCTTCTCGTTTGATGTCAATCATCAGCTTTCGGCGATTGAGAAACGAATCTCAGGTGTCGTCGTTCTGTATTCCACCATTGTTGTGCGGGTATTGGTTGAGTTCTTGATGCTTTCCACTTTACTTCTTCTTCTTTTTTTTTTTTTTTTTTAAGATTTTCACATGTTTTTTTCCCCTTTTCAGAAGGGAATTTTTTTAATCTTCTTTTCCAATTGGCTTTCGCAAAAGGGTGTTTGAAACAACATGAATGACCATAGGACATCATGTCTGTATGGTTCATTGGAACAGATTGTTTGGTTGGAAAGAAGCCCTCTCAATTTCCTCCTTTTTTAAAATTTTTTTTTATTTATTTGTAAAACGAGCATATCTGATTCATTACTAATGGGAAGAGTTTGGCCATTTGATTTTAAGGTTTGTTCTTATTTTCTGAAGGATTTCATTTATGTTAATATTGATACACGTACATGATATAATTATGTGTAAGTGAGTAAGTATGTGTTTGCGCCCAGATGGATATGTGTAAATAGCCATATGTACATAACTACATATGTATATGTATGTGTATGTGTATGTGTATGTGTATGAGTATGTGTATGGTACATGTATATATATATAGAAGTTATTGGTAACACTTCTTTCTCTTGATATTATAAATGGGTTTGTTTCAGCATTGATTCTTTGAATGCCTGCAAGAGTATTGTGCAAGTAACATGGAGGATTATAGGTGATCTGTGTTTCTAGAAAGAAAAATCTTAATAGGAGAAACAAAATGTTGAAATCTTGTGGTTTCATTTCTCCTCAGTTCATGGAATAAAGAAATATTCACTTAACATCAATGATTGTCTCACCAGATTTTTATTTTATTTTCCTCTGTTTTCTCAATGACCAAACAGTGGATATATGGATTATAGGAAAACTCTATTTTAAAATAAGTGCGAGAAAAACTCTAAAAATGTGGCCCCAAAGCTGATATGTTTTGAGTCA
Source organism: Heliamphora exappendiculata (assembly GCA_034768845.1). NCBI lineage: Eukaryota > Viridiplantae > Streptophyta > Magnoliopsida > Ericales > Sarraceniaceae > Heliamphora > Heliamphora exappendiculata. The sequence goes on from JAOTRH010167596.1 coordinate 3,075, forward strand.
ACTGTGTGTGGAGAAGTCTTAATCCCGTCCTAGCTTCTCTATGATGTGATGTTACTTTAATAAATTTGTTGTATTTATTGTTTATCCCTAAAATGGTGAACCTGTTTGCCATTGTCTAATTCTAATATGATTCCTCTGTGACCCAAGTCTTGGTGAAGTTGATTTTAGCTTGCTTCATGGTTTTGCTTGCCTTCTTTCAGTGATGCTATTAGTTAACTTGGTTCATGAATTTTGTGGTTGTGTTAGTTATCATCTCTTTTCGAGTTACTTGTTTTTTTTAATTTTTATTTAACAATGTTCCAAATTTTAAGGAGAAAAAAATTATATTCTGGAAGAAGACGGGGAATGGCTTAATAATATGATTAAGATGCAGAAGCCTCTAACTACATGTCTTCAAAACATATCTTCTAGTTTACTAGTCTTCATTTGATAATGACGCATTTCTGTAATGTAGGTGGTTCCATCCAAATTTAGACAACAAGAAGAGGCAATGGGGAGTAAAAGACACAGAAAATAAGAATGAACCATGTAGTCGATAATGAATTTGCCTCTAGATGCTTTTTTATATGAGTGAGTTTGCAAAGGAAAAACCAGATGCTGCATATAAGCATTCTTAATTTACGGTCTCTTTTGTGGGTTACTAAATCTTCTACAATCAGGAATACTGTTCTCATGTTCATAATTTGGTGCATCAACATCACTAATGTGACCAAAGTTTCCCTATTAGTGCTTTGAAACATAGGCTGTACCTGGGCAATCAATAGCTGCTGTTTAGCAGAAAATGGTTCCTATAGCAGATCATCACCAAGGGGCAGGAAGAAAAGAAAACACACCAAAAACAGAAGAAGAAAGCAAAAAACAGAAAAAGAACAAAAAGAAAAACCCTTGTTTGCTAGGCAGCTCTGCCAAGTAGGCTAAGTTGCTAAACTAAATTAAGTCTTGTGGTCATGTTCTACATCTTTACTTGCGTTGAAGTTTATATTTTGTTAACATTACCCTTATTTCTGAATCAAAGGAAATGGAGGAGCTTTGGTTTGCAAGCAGTGACATTCTAATTGATGTGCTCTCTCGATTACCAACTAAAATCTTGCTTGGTTTGAAACTTGTTTCAAAAGATTGGAATCGTCTTATTTCGGATTGTTCTTTCATCAAGCATCAATTGAAATGGAAAGAAACAATCTCTGGATTCTTTTTCCAAGAGAGGTTTCAGTGGTGCGATGATGATATCAAGTCCATCAGCTATATTCCAGTTAAGATGAAAGGCTCTGAACTGCAACACGCAGTTTTCAGTTTCCTCCCTGAGAGTGTTGTGCTCTTGGCGGTGAGCAATGGTCTCATTTGCTGTCGGAGTTGCTTTCCTTCTTCACAGCCTGTGATATATGTTTGCAACCCCTTGAACAAGGAATGGATGACACTGCCATGGTCTGCACCTGACAAACGAAGCAGCCTAGGGCTGGCTTTTGACCCTCTTTAGGATCGTATAGATGAATCCATCAATATCAAATTGGTCACAGTTCGTCAAAATGCAACTGACATGGAGGATTCATACTTTTCGTTTCATATAAACTCTTCAAAAACAAGGACTTGGAGCAGATCAGGGGAGATATGCCAATGCCATCACAATTTGTTTAAGAACAAAGGCATTTTTATCGGAGGGGCCCTCTATTGCTTCACTGATGGTGATCAAATTCTCATGTTTGATATTCAAAATGAGCTATCTTGGTTGGTTACTGTCCCATTCCCCGTCACACAGTTTGATAGCATCCCTGAGATGTGTATTGGAGAATCCGAAGGCAAACTGCATTATGTTCTGATCTCTGAAGATGGAGTTCATGTTTGGGTGCTTGACGATTTTCTTGACTTCACCTGGGCACTCAAATACTCAATTACCCTGGATGAGGTGGAGATAGAAAACTCTGAGTTAGTATGTAATATACAAGAGAGAGTGGCACGTCGGATGACAATGGATGCAATTCCGTGGATGGATCCTTTGGCGTTTAAAGATGGTATATTGTTTATGAGGGTGGCAGCAAAGATGTACTCCTACAACTTTGAAACAAGGAAATTGGAGGATCTCTGCACGCTATCCATGTTGGGGCCCAACTCTATGATTTCTCCCATTGTTCTTCCATATACGATGAGTTTGGTTCCACTGGGTTAGCACTAGGAATTGGTTGGCTCTGTTTCTTCTTCTTAACCAAGTGTTTCTAACTGCAGCAGAAATTCAACGGGTTCAGGCTCTTATTTTTTTGTTATTTTTTTGAGTCTCTGGCTCCCCTATCTGTTATGCATTTAGAGATGTGCACGGTTATCTGCTTTTGCCTGGGTTTGACCCGATAAATGGTAGGAAGCCTGTAAGCTTTTGACATTTAAAAACTGCATCTTCCATTCTATGCATTTTCCTTATTTTATCAATTTGAATATCGTAACGGAATTTTTTGTTCTTGTTTCTGGACTAACAGTGCTGATTGTTAGTGTACTTCCTTCACTTCGTATTTTGGTACTCATGCGAACCTCGCCCAATTTGGAGCTCTCTTTGATGCAATATCAAATGGGCATTTGGATATCATGTCAAGGAAGATAGAGAACATGACTTACTATGCCGGATAAACCAGTCCATGTCAAAGCAATGGATTGTTTTTCCTGCCAACTAGGTGTTATGGAAGTTCTTCCTTATTCCAGTTGTGGCTTTGAAAGCATTTTGTTTCTCATTAGTCATTTCCATCAGCTATTCTAAGGTCTGTTGGAATGCTGCCACTATATATACAGGTAGGTTACTATATGATATATCCTTGGCTTGTTGCAACTGTATGGTGAAAGCTCACTTAGTATTAGCTAAAACATCAAACTAATTGAAGAGAAGCCACTGTGGATTGCGCGAGACACGTCCACAGGCAGCAGACGAGCATTAGAAAGCCGTCCGAGGCCCGTCCTCTCCCATGACATCCCACTTGCATCAATATTTACATTTTGGTTCCACCGGGGTGGCCAACCTCAAGAAAACGTAGAATGCTCTCGCAGAAGCCACTGCCTGAAGGCTAAGTAAGGTAATGTCTCATCATTTAGAGTTACTTGTGAATTAGTCTTGTTTTTAAACATCACAAGAGTTTGAGGATTAGTCTTGTTTTTAAACATCACAAGAGTTTTAGTTCTGTCATTTTTTTTCTTGTTGCATTTAGTCCTATTGTTTAAATTAACAAAATAGGAGGATTAAAATTCCCCAATCATTTAAATATGGTTGTTATATGGGTGGCATTATTTATGGGGAATTTCTAAATGAGTGAAAAACATTACTTAATTATAGGATTTTAAAATTATATTTTCACCATTTTAGCATCCATCAAATTTTGAATTTGATGGATAACCGATCTACGTTAATCTAGGAAGTCAAATTAGCATAATATCAAATTAGCATAACCTTAGTCGCAACTGCCTTCCCCTTCCACTCTTCAAACCCTAGCCGTTGTGTTGGACCACAATCGCCCTTACACCACCATTGTCACTCCTTCTCTTCCTCCTTGCCGTTGTCGCTAACCTCGACCTCTTTCTCCTCGTTGGTGTGCAGAACCAAAGTCACGGCGGGAATAGTGGAATCATTCGCACTGCAAAATCATCCACACCGCGCCGTCTGCATCCTTTGTCGTTGTCTGCATCCTCATTGTCTTCATCCTATCACCGTCATCCTCGTTGTCGCCATCGTTCTTTCTCGTTGTTGCGGTTATCATCCATCGTCGTTGCCATTAACATCTCTTGTTGTCGTCAACCTCGACATCGTCGTTACATGTATCAGTTGTGTTTACGCTGTAGGATCACTGTAAATACAGGGCAAAGTCCAACTAATATATTTATCAGTTGTGTTTGAGCTGCGGGGTCTCTGAATATACAAGGTAGAGACCAATTGATACATGTATCAGTTGTGTTTGAATTGTGGTATTATTAAAAATACAAGGCAGAGTCATAAAGGTATCTTAACTGATACATGTATCAGTTATATATGAGGTGTAGGATCATTGAAAATGTATTACAGAGTACAACTCTTACATGTATTAGTTGGCTAGTTCTTGCATAATGTGGTGCTGCGGTCCTGTGATGAAAGCCCGCGAATGTTTATGAATTAAGTTAGGCTGGCGGCTACTCGGTGAAAAATTAAAAACTTGCGCAAGATAGGGACCACGTGCCCACGGGTTAGCCCCCGAAACGTGGTGTTGTATTATGGTGAGTTATAGAGCTATCTATTACCCAATGGATTCGCGTAGTCTATTGGGATAATAGGGATGGATTTCTATAAGCTGCACCCGATATCGGTTCATTAATTATGATAAATTAACTGTGATGCAGTTTTTTTGGTAAATTGGGTAATGAAAACGTGTTTTGATTTTTGTGAAAAATCGATAAACGAGAATAAATGTGAAAGAAAGACATATGTTAAAAAGGCTTAATGAATGAATAACTTGGCTTGCGTGGGTGTGTGTGTGGGAATAAATAACAAATTTATGGAACATGCATTTTTTATTCCGGTTGCACTCATCACACCTCACAAATCATGCATTACATGTGAGTTAATTTATATCCTACGAGCTTTGGAACACATATGTTTACTAAACCTTTTCAGGTCTTGAGTACCAGAGGCGAAACCAAGGAAAGGAAAGCACTTTGAGAATGGCTTGAAGAAAGATTTTTTTTTGTTCTATGTAATGTTTGTATATAAACAGAAATGGATTACTGTAATGATATGGTGGTTGTAATGGACACTTGAAAACCCAAAATGTTTTATTGTAATTGACATGCACGAGGATATGGTTTTTTGTCAAAAATTCATAGTTTCTTTAAAACAAACCGTTAATAAAACAAATGTTGCCATGGATAATTTTTTGTACGAGTCGGTTTGGGATTAGGTCACGGGTCCCCGGGGGTTTAGGGCATAACAGAATGGTATCAGAGCTCTAGATTCGAATACCTAGGAACCGTAGGGAGTAACCATGACCATAATATGTGACCTGTTTGACGAGGTTAGGCACCACTACACGGCATGAGTTGTGTGCTTACATGGGTTTGCGATTGAATTGTGTTGCGCATGTTACGTGTTTATATGAGCATGGAGGGTTGAGTCTAGGGTGATGTGGTATGTCATATGGCGTCTGATCAACTACTTTGGGGTTCGAAATAGAAAAGCGTTTGGCCGACGTTCTTTCTATGAGAAATCTGAATTAGTTGCCTAGATTGTCGTGTTGCACTGAGGCTTTCTCTCGGTAAATGAATGTGTTAATGTGATGTGACTAGGTGTTAAGTAGTGTGTAGCTTAGCTTTAGGAGGTTAAATTGAGTTTAACCTAGTTGGGTGTTGTGATACCCTTGTTGTAGAAGTTGTGCCCGTGGGGTTAGGATGAGTTGTGGTTCGAATGGTGGTGTGGGTTGTGGAAGTGCGACTTGGTGGTCTGTGATTATGGTAGGCGTAAGCTCATGAGATGAGTATTGACTGTTTGGAGTGTGTTATACCCATGTGAGTTGGGTGACCATATTTACTTACCTGATGTGTGTTGTTCTACTTGTAGTTTGATCAACAAGTATGGTAGATTGTATGAAACCTCTTGGAGGTTGTTTGTTGCAGTTGGATATGAGGTGTGGTCTTTAGGCGCGTTGAGGATTATGTACGTCATCAGCCGTACTATGTCATGTGCCGTGTACTCCGAGATTGGGTATGGACGGGAGCATAGTGGATAGAAACATAGTGGACGGGAGCGTAATAATCTCCGGCTTAAGGTACATTATAAAGTCTGGGTTTAGATAGTGTTTGAGAATGTCCCTTACCTTATAGATCATTGTTGGTGGCCATAGCGGTGCCAAATAGTTTTGAGAGTTTGTTGATGACCCTAGAGTTTCTTTTGAGGCATTTTGCTAAGCTACATTCTTTAATAAGAGTCGGGAGTTGCATGATGATGAGTATGTGGGTTGGAGATATTGTCAATTGATTAATTTTTTAGAGATAGACACTTAGGTATAGTGAGATGAATATCGATAGTAGTATGATGTGGTGAATGATGATACGAGGATTGTTTGGAAAGTTTCACAGACATGAGTTTTGGGGCCTAGGTTGTTGTGTTCAAGAGTAGGAGACTATGTGGAATACATGGTGTGTGGTAAGAATGTGAATGCGAGTGTATGAGGCTTATGGGACGGATGATAGATGTTGGTGTGGCCGGCTTGGTCGTTTTAAGACGACATATTGATAGGAAGAGATCCCATAAGAGGACGATGGCAGTGGTCTATATTCGGCTCAAACTTTAGGTATGGTTGTGTTGTGTTACCCTTACAAGGTAGGCGTTAGGGTGGTGTCTTTGGTCTAGAATTGGTAAGCGAGGGTTGTTTGTTTGTGTGATGTGTAGTTGCTTTCATGGTTGGACAACTGTATGTTGATGGTCCATGTATGGTGACGAAAGAGATAAGTGTTTCAAGTTAAATGTTTTATAATTTTCGATGGATGTACCGGAGTTGCGAGCTTAAGACTGTAGCATAGTTTTATCTACTTGTTTACTTATTAGTATGACGTGACCCGTAAGTAGATGTGCTAAAGTGATGCGAATATATGTGATGTTATCCTTGGTGGTTAACCAGTGAGAGTCTTGTGGACACGTGTGAAGCCTTGTTGAGATGTGAAGGAGTAGGCGATAATTAATGTGCTTGGGTAGAGATCTAAGTGTGAGGACCTAGTGCAACGAGTGATTCACTCATTGTGAATAGTGGCCGATAACGCTTGTATAATGATGTCCGAGGTCTTTATGGAGATTAGTGATTAAACTTCTCTTAAGCCGAGTGTATAATGGTTACTCTAAAAGGTAGTGACGTTGAGTAAGAACCTAGCGTTGGCTCGTGGTTTCCCTAGGAATAGAGATGTTTCATAAATGGTTGACCAGTGTGATTGTTCATTCTTAGTAGAAGTAGAACATTGGGACCGTAAGAGTGTAGATTCGATTGCTCAAGGTTTCTTGAAAGGCCTGTTTGAACCCGAGTGTATGGGTGATGTTTCTGAAGATGTAGTTTGGTTTGTATGAAATGTCGATAACTTTAGTTCTCCTTGAGTGAGATCCCCAAGGAAGTTTAGCGATTGAATTATTTACGTGATGAGGTTCTTGAATATCAGTTCTGTGATATTCCTATGAGAATGCAAGTCATGGTTTAGTTGTTATTCTCATAATTAGGAGACTGTGTTTGGAAACGTGCTGGAGGCATGAGGTTTAAAAACAACATAGAAGGGTTCGATGGTGTGGTTGGCCTAGTTCTGAGATGACATGTCTTGAGTATGATATGTCTGGAGATTGTTTGTATTCGACCATAGGTTCACAGATGGGTATATTGTTGTTTGCTCAAGAAAAATGAAGTGTGGAGTAATAAAGTTTAGTAGTATACCGTGTGGATTGGATGGCCTGGGGTGATAGGTGAGAAACCGTGGATTAAGTTGTCTGTAATAGATGCATACCTAGAAGTGAGAGTGCGAGAAGCATCTGCGTGATTGCGAAAGTTATTATCAACATTGGACGAAAGGTTTCAGGAATTGATTATCCTTTATTTGGTGTCGTGCACTTTCCACGTAAGTTGTTTCGATAGTGGGCTTAAGGCCGTGGCATAGTGATGATTTGTCAAGTGGGAGTTAGGATAGGGAAGCGCAACCTTAAGGAGTGAGGTATTGGCGCGATGAGAAGGTTGATATTGTGTCCTTGTGCATGACTAGTGACGAGCTTGTAGTTCTTTGAAGCGTGTTGTAAGAGATATGAGGTCTAAGAGTTGAGAGTTTAGTGTAATGGATGATCTGGTTATCATGTTTGAGATCGACAGTAGTTGTGCAGCTATGGGTGATACGGCCTTAAGATGAGATGTGTTTTTTTTTTTTTTGGAAACCAAGTGTTGATGGGTGTTGGGAGTACGTTGAGGTTGGACCATGGTTTCTAGTTGTCTTGGGAAGATGAAAGTCTCAGTGGGCTAGTGTTCGTGTTGTGATCTGTAAGTTTGTACCTAGGGAATGGGTACTAGCAGAATCGGGTGATTGGAAGATTGAGTTCCTCGTGGATTTTTTGGGTGCAGTTTGTTTGTTTTCTAGGCAAATGTAAGTGTGTAAGGTCGTGTTCCCTGTGAGATAGGGTTGGTAGACCAGGAATGTTTGTCTTGTGGATAAGGAAATTAGTGTTGAGACATGGAGTTCTATCTACAATAATCAATTGAGAATCGTTAACCGTTATATGCAGTTTGTTTTGAGTTATGTGGGTATGGGCGTACCGTTAGCTCATGGTAGAGTGGAAATTTTGTTGAGACTACGACTAAGGTATTCACATGTTGGGTTTTGATAGACTCTTGGGCATCTGGAATTGTGTTTTGTTTAGAGCTTTGGATTTCTCAGAATTCTTAAGGTACAAAGAGTGGTACAATGAGTGGAGTAATATAAGTATGGAAGGCCAATAATTGAACAGTTTGGAGTGTTATAGACTCGAAAGACCGATGGGTAGGTGTGTGGTGTCATGAAGAAGGATGCGATTTAGTTTGTATTGGTGAGTGTGTACCTGTAAGGTGTTTGATTCCTGTTATGTGCTTAACCCTAGTGATTCATGGAGATCAGGTGGTAGTGTCAAGTTTGATGGTTGAAGGACTAGAGTAATGCCGTGCAGGTAGTGATAAAGCTTTAAGTTTATGGTAGCTAATTAGCCGTAAGGGTATAGGTGAGTTTGGGGTAACCCGTGAAACCCTTGTAAATAATGTCCATGTTTGGCAACGTGTGTTTAGATTGGAAGTGTAGTCTCCAATATACATGGGAATACGACAGTAAATTAGTTGGGAGAATTCTAGCAAAGGTGGGACCTGCAACGCATCATGCTATGGTTGAGAATGTTTAGTCTTCGAGCACGTATATGTGACAGGAGACAGTGGTCATGGAGGGATAATCAGAGATCAATGAAGGAGTGGTTGACTCCAATTCTGATGTTGATTTCAAGTAAGAATGGATGTTTTGTTATATGATGAATAATTTAGATTGGTCAAGCCTGATATGAGTATAATTTGATGAATATGGATGATTTTAATATTCATGAAATATTAGTGTTCGGAAGTTGAGCCTGATAGTAGTACGACACTTTGGCATCAAATGTGTGTTAATATTCTTAAGTCATATCGTCCTAGAAGAACGATCAAGATCACTGAATTAAGAAAGATGCTACGCAAATCGAATGACTAGTGAAGCATGTGAACATATATTAAGATTCAAGGAGGGTTTGGTGTAACATGAGACGAATTTTGGAAACGAAATTCCCAAAAGGGGAAAAGTTGTAAGGACCTAATACCTATTTATTTTGTTTTTCATATTCTCGATAATAAAAGAGACCAAAATAAATTTTAGGCATGAGTGTTAGAAAACTTTTGTTCATTAAAGGTTGAATTAATAATATGTGAAAGTGAAATTGAGATATTTGGTGATGAGTGATGTTGTTATGG
>JAOTRH010167607.1:0-12547 GCA_034768845.1 Heliamphora exappendiculata
CTCTCTCTCTCTCTCTTTGGGATAAGCATTGGTTTCTCTTTGATTCTGATGCAATCATTCTCCATAAAATTTATTTGCAGTGAAAACCCAGACACTGTGAAGGCACTTTTCGGTATTGAACTTGTTAGCAGGTATTTTCTGCTATCGTTTTATATTATAAATTTACATTGCATGGTGAGATTTAGTTTTAACATTCTGGAATTTCACATGTGAATTTTTAATATGTTTTTGTTTATGCTTAACAAATTGTGTTTGTGTAGGATGCATTGCATTGATATCAGTAATCCTGACAATTTATTGTTTGCGTGCATTTTTTTTTTTGCCTTTTTTTTTATTAGTGACCGTTTATGATGTTCTTGTCCCCATAAACTGGCGAGGGCTTATGTAGTGGTTCATTGACACAATTGCCATCTGCCGGAGCAATAGATCTTTCATCTTTGAGATATTCTGTTTTTCTTTAGTTTTTGAATGACTTTAGGGAGGAAAAATATCAGAGTTTTTAGTCTCAGCAAACTCTTAAAATTTGCTTAGGCGAACTTGAGTTGAACACTCAAAGAGGAAGTGCTTGAGTATTTTTTTTAAGATTGATAATATTGAGTCACTGATCAGTCTTATTAGATATTCATATCAAATATATCTAGGTTCTGTTTTGCTGCGAAGACTTAAGACTCTGCTGTAAGTTTATACTCCATACACCCTGGATGGTTACATCCTGTATTTTTTACAATAGATCATCAATTCAGTTCTTAATGAAAATTCAAAGTAGCACTTTGGAAAGAAAATGGCATCTTAAAACCACATTTCTTATTACAATTAGAGAACCTAATAGAATCACTTCAGTTACAATTTATTAGCTTTAGGCCACAGCTCTGGGATTGAATGCCATGTGAGAATTCTTAGCGGCCAGAATTAGTTCGTGGAGGCCTAACCTGCTATAGATTTGCTTAGGCGGTGGAAATTAAGTTTCTATATCATTTTGGAGGCACATGGATTGATCATCCTATTTATATATTCGAGAAGGGTGATCTCATAATAACTCAGAAGTAGCACATTGTATATCTTACAATCCAGTGAATATGATTTCTGCTAATCGAGTGAGCTTAAATCATATTTTCCTATTCATCTTTTTTGGAGAGCAAATAGTGTGGTTTATGGGTTTGTACTGCAATCTAGATATTTGCTTGCCTGGTGTTTGGCAAGGCTGTTGGTGCACCAGAGTTTGTATCTTTATGGTACAGCAGTGACTCTTTATATCTATCTGGTTTTCTATTTTTATGGCTGCAAAAAACCTGACAGATAACTGTTTCTTCTGCATGTTTATTTTGTGGTGATGATGTGAGTCTAGGGTGCATTGTGAAGAAAGTGGTGAAGAAAGCTCAGAGATAGAATCGGTTTATGCGCTAAAGTGCCACATATCACAAGAGGTGAACCATTTACATGAGGGGCTTCGACATGTAAGTGCTACTGGGAACTGAGTATTTTTTTTTCTTTTCTCTAAATCATTGGTTTCTATGTTGTTCTTGAGCTGATTGGCTATTTCTACTTACCTCGTGGCTGAGTTTGATTTTTGGTGCTTGTGAGGTGCACTACTCCTTTCTCCAACTTGAAGATGAACTTTTCCTAGTAATCTTAATGAAAACAATTTCACACCATATAGTTTTTATCTTAATTTTGATGGACCAATAGTAGATATGAATTTTATTTTTCTATCAGTATGCATGAGCAGTTTCTTCACACCATTATTGTAGGCTATAAATTATAACCGCAAAAAGGGTAACATAAAATAGGAACCCCCCATATGATGGCATGACTTGCATTCATGTAAGCTGTATGCTGTAGTATGCATCATTTTTTTTTTCTAAAACAATTGTTTATGATGTGGTCATATTCTCTAATTTGTTTAGTTGAATTTTTGTTGAGCCATTCGACGTTTATAGAAGATGGCGCTTACCTGCATTCGATTAAATAAATTTACAGTAATGACAATTTTCTTACCTTTTTTTGATAAATCATTTGGCATGTTGAGGAATATTAGAATGCTGACAATTGAGACTGTCAGAATTGCCAGACATTTATGGATAATCATTGATTAGTTATCCTAGCATTGCGCAGAACTGAAAAGACTCAGACGATGTATTCATGCATCGTTGAACTGTCAGGTTAAAATCAATCTATGGAAAGAAGAGGAACTTTCTGGTGCTTGATGTACCTTCAAGTTGCATTTCCATCAAATGGGAAGAGAAACAGATGTCTTAAATAATTCCCTCTGGAACTAGAAACTACTGGTGGGCCAACTAGACTTTCCCTAAACTTATTTGGCAAAAATGACTGAAGATCAACCTTGAGGAGATATGATATTATTGAATGGCAACTCAAAAAATAAAAAATAAAAAATGTCTGCTAACACTGTTCAGCTACACAAATAAAGGAACTTTAATTGGATTAGTCCTTTTCATCAGTTGGAAATAGGAGAATCTGACAGCGTATCATATCTAGTGAGATTATGAGCTCCATTGAGAAATTCCTCCCCTCCTGCCCCCTCTTTGGTAGGTATCTCCAATATTTCAGATTCTTCGTCCGAATGAATAAACAAACTTGTAGGAACCTCATCTGTTAGTTTTAGGAATTATACTTTTTTTGACAACGTAACCTCTATTGAGGTGTGATATTTTTTTCTTAAATTAGATCCTCAACAAGACTGACAATTTTCGATCGATATTTTTGTGATGAAAATCTGGCGCCTCAATCCTGCATTAGTAGATCTAGTGGACAATATACTTATTATACATGCCGATTTACTCCATGCAGGGTCTGAAGTCAGAATTAGAAAAGGCTTCTCCTTCTTTGGGCCGCAGTGCTGTTTACTTAAAAGATTCACGTATCAATGGCTTGCCAAGGTAAAAAAAAAGAAAAAAAGAAAAAAAGAAAAAAAAAGAGGGCTTATATGCCTCTACATTAAAATGGCTTACATGCCGTGCCTACAGAATTTAGCCCTATTGTTGTGGATTCTCTCTCTCTCTACACACACACACACACACAGGTGCTTCATGGCTTTATATTGCTCCTTGTCCAAATTGAATAAATTCTCATAGACACATTTTTGGTACTAGACTTCTTTTTTTACTATTTCTTTTTTGGTTAAATGAATAGGTACTTGACCATTCAGTTTGTGCGATTTTTCTGGAAGAGGGAATCAAATCAGAAGGCCAAGATTTTGCGGGTATGTTCAGTTTCCTATATTTATACCTTTTCAAAGAGACTGAATACCTGCACCGGACCCCCTATTTTCTGTGGAATGGCTAGGGTTTACTTGTTAAAGATGGTGTTAAGCTCCTAGAAGACGAACACTTGACACACCTAGAGAGCAGCGGTTGGGTAAAAGCTTAAATGCTTGGGTGGCCCATCAACCCGAGTTCTTGCAACTTGGGCCTCGACATCCCTCGGACATTGGAAAATAATATGAAATATCATTGCCTTCTGCAGAAAGTAGATTATCCAGTGGAGTTGGATGTTTATGATCTGTGTTCGGATGATCTTCGTAAAAAACTAGAAGCTCCTCGCCGGGTATGTATACCTTTTCCTTTTGGTTTGATAAATTGAAGTTGTGGCTTTATCTCTCATAGACAATTGTCTGATTCTTTCCTGCTGTTTATTTTGTTCTCTACACACGACTGTTAGATTTTAAGAGAGGAGGAAGGTAAAAAGCTTGGTTTGAAAACCAATGAGAAGAGCTCTGCTTCGGTGGACAAGGATGTCGAGATGGCTAATGCAGAGGTACTTAAATGATTGTCTATATGCACACCATTGGTATCCATATGCATCATATTCCCTTATTTCTTTAATTTATACAGGGATCATCAAATGGAAGTGGAGAGTCATACAAAGCTACTTCACAAGAAGGTAAAAACGCATAATGCCTTTTGATTTAATTGAGAGAATCTTCTATTGTATTTCATTTTGGGTTGCGTGGATGTGCTTCAGCTTCGGTGATTTGGGGCCCATTGTGTAATCGACATTTGTGTAATATTATTTGGCATTTTTATTAGTGAATTTATATCACTTTTAGTTTTGAGATCCCTTCAATTGAGAAGTTCAGTATAAGTAGCTTGGGTCATATGGCGCAAGTAATACTACCACAGGCCATAACCTTAGTTCCACAACTTACTTGGCTGAGTGGTGGATCTCCTTGTAACAGCCATTTGTCGAAAACTTTTTTAGTGACCAAACTCCATTGTATATTTTCTAAGGTTGAAAGACTGAAGTTTGCTTTAAATTTTTGTATAAGTTGGTACTTTAATCTATTTTTCAATGTACTTCCACGATAGCCTTTCCATGAAATTGCTCCACTACACGAGATGAAAGGCTAAATGGGATTCATGCAAGAATGCAACTCGACTTGTTTCCTATTCTTTTAATGACATTTCCTGTGTTACATTCTCAACTGTGTCCCAGGTGTTGTGCCTGACAAGGAAATGGACTTGACTGGAATATATGATCTCGTAGCTGTGTTGACTCACAAGGGTAGAAGTGCAGATTCTGGGCATTATGTTGCCTGGGTCAAGCAAGAAAGTGGTCAGTTCATAAGGAAAGTACCTTTGTTCTATTTTGTGTTTGATGTAATATTTGTTCACGAAAAATTGTTGTTTGCCACAGGGAAATGGATTCAGTATGATGATGATAATCCAATCCCACAACGCGAAGATGACATCACAAAACTTTCGGGGGGAGGTAAGTGTTTCCCAATGATAATTCTTGGTGTTGTATTTACTTGTAACCCCATTCACAGGCCAGCTCACGCATGAGCGTGAACAAATTGCAAAATGCATCATTCTAATCCCTATAATGATTCTTTCAAATTTCATTCCTGATGTTTCTTTCTTCATTAACCTTTACATCCAGTTTCCCATAATTTGCCTATTTGCCCCCCCATAATGTAAATTAAATTCATCTCCTGAGGAACTACCACCATTCACCTCCGCCCCCTCCTCTCTCTTGGGGGAAGAAGGTTCCTGCTGAGGTGGATCAATGAGACCAGACGGAGGGGTGGTGGTGGTGGTGGTGGATCAATGAGTGTTTAATGTAGCTGAAATTATGAACTGAGATTATAGGTGAAAAGATGTGATTAGGACTTTAAACAAAAGTTAGAAATGCTTGTTATAGTTGTAAATTTATAGCTTCAAATAGTAAAATTTGTGTTTGTTGATTTAGAATTATAAGTTACAAGTAAAAAACTATAAACACACCTATTTTAGTTCTATTTTTTTGCTGAACTATAAGATGCAAGTTGAAAAATAATTTGTAACAAACATTCTCATGGGTAGAAAAGTACCACTTTATCTTATGTAATTGCTTCATTTCCGTTTCAGGCGACTGGCATATGGCTTACCTTTGCATGTACAAGGCTCGTCTTGTTCCCATGTAAACGTTTTTTCGCATCTTTAATTTAATTGGATTAATAGTCAGTCTACACAACAGCGGGTCGTGCTTGATCAAGAACTAGAAGTCTAAATACGCATTGATCGGTTGTTTGATTTTAGAGGACATGTATGTTGTACTCTTTGGTTTTTGAATCAGCATTTGTTGAAGTTTGGGGTTAGGGTTTGTTTTTCCCTTCTGCTAAAGAAAATTAACAGATAGTGCTTGTAATGATCTTGTAGCAATGTGCCACCATTCATCATAGTCCCTCCCTTATTTGGAAAAATGAAATCATGTGTGCCACTAATTCAAGAGATGGTGTGAAGGAAAAAAGGAGAGGAGCACTCATGTGAATTGGTATCTTTTGTCTCGAAATATTCATGTTCTTTTGTTTTAATGCACTGTAAATTATTAGATCATGTTTCGAGATTCTTGAATTTTGAAATTTTTTATAATCCATAGTTTACACTGCATTGCGACGTAGGGACATGAATATTATGGACGGAGAGTCCACCCCATTCATACTTAGTCATTGTTAGCATTATGTTTTGATTTTGGATTTGTCGAAAAGAAAAAAAAAACTTTGCACATCCATTTTTTACTTTAATCGAATAAAAGAATTTAGTTTTTATTTTATTTTCAAATACTTCTCCATTTTCTTAAGGAATTTGCATATTTTCTCTTCATTTTCTTTCTCTATTTTGCATTTTCATTTATTATTATCTTACAAATTCAAGATTTCAAATAGGAAGTGGGTTTTGTGAAATTGAGTCTGACAGGTCGCTCGCTCAAATTGGGGTTGATGACCATTCTTAGCCTAAAAAGGCAGCACTGCGTTTTGTTTGAGGTAAGTTTGCCAATAAATTTTTATGATTGAATGTGTTTATTACTTAGAATTCGTCGAGTTTGTTATTCACGTAAAAATTTAAATTGATTTGATACATATAGCTAAGTGATTGAGTAATATTTATTTAATAATTTATTTTTTAAAATTATAAATTTTATTTATTTATTTATTTATAAAATAATATTAGGAGATTATATTCAATCACTTATTTAAAAGTATTTGATCAATTTGAGATTTTATATGAATAATAAACTTGATGAATTTTACGAAATAAACAAATTCGATTATAAAAATTTATTCTCAAAACTCACCCCAAGGTAAAGCGTAGCACCGCCCCCAACTCCTCAAATTGATGTCAAAAACCAGGCTTAATTTTGGATTTGACTTATTTTATGTGGTTTATTTTTATTTTTTTGATTGTTTGGTCAATATTATACTTTGTTAAATTCTTTCTTTACGACGATTTTAAAAGAAAATTTTGTTTGATCAAAATGTAAAAATAATTTAGAAAATATAAAAATAATAACTTAAAATAAGTCAACTGGTCGACTTTTCTTGTTTATTTTTATTTTAGTAATTTTTTAATTATTTTTTAATTTTTACGCTTTTTTTGTTTTTATCTCATCTAGATGATATATAAATGGAAAAATAAAAGATTTGAAACATTTTTAAAAAAACAATTTATTACTTATATAATGATGATTTAAACATTTATTTTATAAGTTTAACAAAAAATTATCTATGTAAAAAACTCAATTTTAAAATAATTACATTTATTAATTTTGCAAAAGCAACCGTTCAAATTTTCGTTGTGGATAAATTCTAAACTTATAAAATAACATTTTGAACAATATACCAGAACAACAATGTTATTGGTGATACCAAGTGGTCTTTGGCTCAATGGTATATATGTTTGCTTTTTAAATGAGAAGTTGAGAGTTTAAGTGCTAAGTACAAGGTGTAGGAGTAATGTGTGCGTAAAAATATATATATTACAGATGGTTGAGGGTTAGAATTTAAGAGTTTATTCCTTCTTATGTCTTAAGAGTTTAAAACTTCTTAGATTTTATTAATTATTTGGAGTCAGTTTATACGAGATTTGTCTCGGTGAGTTATCAAAAGAAGCAAAATAATACTACGTTTCTAGAAAATAGTTTTTGAATTTGTTGAAAATAATGATTCAAAATTATTTTTAATTTGATTGAAGATGGTAATTGAATAATTACAGCTTGTGCATTTTTTGATAGCACATATTCGATAGGAATAGGCACATGTCGTCTCGTCGCTTTGTGACTAATTTGAATAGTCATTAGTTCTTCTCTCTCTCTCTATATATATATATATATAATATTTCTCTTTTGACTTATATATAGAGTTTAAATTATGTTTTTTGTTACGTACATAATATTGAAATCCTTATAAAGTAAGTACAAAATATAATTTGATTTGCCAAATTCAAAAATTATCGGGCTTCTTCTATAAGATTTAAATTATTATATTTTAGGCAATAAACGTCCGTAATACCGTAAGGACCGTAATGAAAATAAATCTGTCTTAAGAACGTAGCATCAAACGCTTGCTTGATTTACTTTCGTCATTAAAATCATATGATCTGTATGTTTAATTTATAATTTTATATTATTGATCACAAATGCACAAAAAAATATATAATTTTTTCAAACATAATTTTTACATGTCATTTAAAATGAAAAAATCAAATTCACGGAAACATAGAGGAACTGGGGTTCTGTGACATAAGTCACAGCAGAGTGCCGTGACTCCATTTTTTATTTTAATTAATATTTTATAATTTAATTAAAATTATTTATTATTTTATATTTGATGAGTAGTTAATTGATGTAAAAACTCAGGTCAATCGGATATCTTTATTCATGTGATACGTGCACATTCATCTTACATTTTATTTTCAAAATCCAATAAGTCAATTATTTTATTTAAAAATAAATATGCTTCAATCATATACACAGTGATGTTCGATTGACTTATATTTTTACATAAATTAATTACTCATCAAATATAAAACAATAAACGATTTTAATTAAATTATAAAATTCTAATTACAATTAAAAATTGAGTCAGATCCCTTTGCCCAAAGATAGATATCATTCAACTCACTCATCATTTGTTACTCGTCACAACAATTAAACAAAAACAGGTTGATTCTCACGACCTACCAAACAACAATGAAATGGAAAAATAGCGAACTTTTATATCTTCTTTCCAAAAACAACAAATATCAAATCTTTTACAGAACTCCATTCACCACCACCATATACGTTCATACTGCATCTATACACACACACACACACACACACACACACACACATATATATAGAGAGAGAGAGAGAGAGAGAGAGAGATCACCAGGGTCAGCCCTCACAAGTCAGAGGCCCTAAGAAAATACTTAAAAAATAATCTTATATATTTTTATATTTGTAAATTTTTTAAAAAAAAATTATTATGAAAATTTAATAGGATATAACTGATTCATATTTCACTAATATTTAAATTACAACTAAAATAATACTAAACAAAAAAAAAATTACAATATCACAATAAAATAAAAAAATTGAATCAATAATAGCAAACAATCACTTAAATATTACCCTTCTGGCATTTTTTACCGCAAAATTATTAATTAATGTCTAAAAGTTAAACTCAAATCATGTAACAATCATGTAAGATGAAGAGTAAAGAGTGCCTATTTAGCTTTTTGTTTGAATTGTTTTGAAAGAGACTGGGAGAGAGTTAGATGAATTTTAGTAAATTGAGGACAAATATAAAGATGTGTTTGGATTTTTTTTTTTTTTTTTTTTTTGAAAATAGGTCTTTTTAGTTTAAAATATATTGTTTTGAATTTGTATTTGAGTTTTTTTTGGATTGGACCTCTTATTTTTAATTAGAGTTTAATTTTTTAATATTATACAAAATATAATAAAATGTATGATACATTTTGGGGTTCTATTTTTTTTAACAAAAATTAGGAACCCAAAGCGATTGCTTTGTTCTCCAAAAAATAGGACTGCCCTGAATATCACCACATATATATATATATATATATATATATATATATATATATTGATAAGAACTAACTAAGGTTTTAAATAGTGGTATGAAAGATTATCGGTATCGATGATACCATTATGTATTAGTTGATATATATATATATATATATATATATATATTGACAAGGACTAATTAGGATTTTAAATAGTGGTATGAAATATTATCGGTATGGATGATACCATTATGTAGATATCTATATATATATATATATATATATATATATATATATGTATATTGATGAGGATTAATTAAGGTTTTAAATAGTGATGTGAAAGACTACTGGTATAAATAATGCTATTATGTATTGATTGATATCGAACAATATTAGTTAATACATTAATAAATATCGAGACTAAAAAGAATCTTAATACATATCGATCGATAAAATATATAATGACCGATATTCAGAATATAGAATTAACACAGCCTTTAAATATACAATCTACCCATATATAACCATAATCTAAATATTATTGTAGCCATCAGATTAACATAAAACATCCCCCAACCAGAAGAGGTTCTTCTCTTCTATAAAAACACACACACACATGCACACACACTCTCCCTCTCTCTCTCTCTAACAAAAGAACCCAATTAAGTCAATAAGAAAATGCTTTTGTAGTTTGTACAACTTCTTTCAATCATAAAAAGTACATAAATTTGACTCTGACCATCAATTAAAGTAATAGATTCAAATGTAAATATATGGCCAAAATCTAATTTCAATAACAAAAATTAATAACAAATTAGTAGTTCTTATTTCAATCACATAACCAATTATAGATGAGAATTTTTTACTAGTAAAAACATGCACTATTCTTAATATTTTTTTGAACAAAAAGCATGCTTTTGCTGACGAGTTGTCTATCAATAATTCTGAATTTTAAATCTGTTATATATTATATATATATATTCTAAAATTTGTAACTTCATCAGTTACTGAAATTTTGAACCTGAGTTGAAAATGGGAAGATGAGGCCACCCACCCAATGCCACCAGCCCAACACCTCAAATCTTCCTCCGCGCCTTTTCAACACCCAAAAAGCTCTCTGAATTAATCGTCAGTAGTTCACAACTCCACCTGCGAATTTCCGATCACATATTCAACTCCGAATTATTCGAATTCCATGCTTCTCCATACTCACCCGAGTGCACTCTCGACCCCTGCGGATTCAACCCGTCCACCAAATCCCCAAATCCCTCGCTCGATGCCAGAACCGAGCAGAAACTCCCGCCTGACGGCTCTGGTTTTGGGACCGCTCGAGCGGTGGAAGATGAAGAAGAAGACGACTTCGACTTTGGATTGCGCTTCGCGTTCTTCCGACTACTTCCGCCGCCGCCGCCGACCCGTATGTTCCGAAGAGCGCCTCCTTTCGTCCAATACCTTCGGCAGCTCTTGCACAAGTATCGTGGCTCCGAGACATTGTAGTTGTTGAAGTAGCAAAACTTGGTGTTGGCCGAGTCGCAGCGGGGACATTTCAGGTTTTCTTCTTGCTGATCAGGGAACTGGGGTTTGATCTGTTGATTATACGCTGATGGGTCTTGCATTTTGGCCGGAATTGAGCTTCGAGGATTGGTTAACAGAGGACTAAAATTGATCTTCTTCCAAGTGTTGGGGTTTTGATGGTTTTCAGTCAAAAAGATTTGTCAGAGTTTGTGAGTTGAAATTTGAAAGGGATTGGAGTTTTGGAGATCTGAAATGGGTTTCCTGATGAATTTTATGAGGTGTGTGCTCCTAACCTTCTGTACCTGCGAAGCGGCCACCAATAAAAAAAACACAGAATGAGAGTTTCCGTGCACCGACTCTGACCGAGTACAGATAATTCTCGAGAATAAATACTGTTTATTCATGTGACTTATTTGATGAAATATTTTTTAAACAAAAAAACAAATTAAAGTTGTAGATGAGTCATCGTCTATTAATTTATTTAAAAAAAAATAAATACATAAATAATTATAGATCAAATTATTAGAGCAGATAACTTGAGTAAGCCAATATTAAGAATAAGAATAAAAATAAAAAAAAATTAATGCGAAACTTCTTAAGATAAGTACGACATTCGACCTACTCGGGTATAGTAGAGTTACTCGGGTAATGTTACTCTGATACAGTAAAGCTACTCGGGTAGATCTACTCGTGTGTAATACTTCTACTCATAATTCGAGTTTTCCATGACTCGAGCTACTCACCCCTCTAGTAGCTCGAGTGCGATACTTCTACTCATAACACGAGTCACTCATGACCCGAGCTATTCGCTCCTCTGGCAGCTCGGATGCAATACTCAAAACTCGAGTCACTCATGACCCGAGCTGCTTGGGTATTCTTCTACTTAACCAGTGTCAACTACTCTAACCCAGGTATTCAGGTGATGAGATAAACTACTTATTCCACTGGTGACTCGAATGATTGGGGATTCGAGTTGCTGGGACCCCCAATAACTCGGCCAACTAATATCGTTGTTCATCATGCAGAGGCAGAAGACATTCCATAGCACAGACTATGAAGTGTAGCCCTGACTACGATGAAAACCTTCCATAGCACAGACTATGAATTGTAGCCCTAACTACGACAATAGCCTTGACTACTTGCCATGGCACAGACCATGAAGACAACACAGACTGTATTATTATTATGGTATAGACCATGAGAACAGTACATAGTGTATTATTACCATGGTATAGACCATGAGGATAGCACAGACTATATTATTGCCATGGCACAGACCAGCACAGACTGTATTATTACCACGACACGGGTCGTGAAGACAGCACAGACTGTAATATAGCTCTGACTACCTAATCATGATGATATAGCACCGACTATGTGGCTCATCACAGACTGAACAACCAAGATATAGCACAGACTATATAATTATAAATTCATCGGAGAATCGAAAGACTGTCTTAGAGACAATGAAAACAATGGCAGTACAATCCTGTACGGGACGTTGGGAGACGTATGGCTTGGTGGCTAAGGAAAGAATTTGTCTAGTCATACGGACCCTCCCACTCGAGTCACTCGAGTGACCCCCGAGTCACTCGACCTGAGTGGGTCGGGTACTTAACCCGAGCGGGTCGGGTGCCCGTGGGGCATCTGTTGGCCGACC
Source organism: Heliamphora exappendiculata (assembly GCA_034768845.1). NCBI lineage: Eukaryota > Viridiplantae > Streptophyta > Magnoliopsida > Ericales > Sarraceniaceae > Heliamphora > Heliamphora exappendiculata. Next base: position 12,457 of record JAOTRH010167607.1, read on the forward strand.
TAGTTGAGTTAGACTAGAACACTACTTGGCTCATTATCGAATAGAATCTCTTGATTCTCCGTTATCGCCTCTCCTGATCCGATTCGATCTC
>JAOTRH010167618.1:0-12547 GCA_034768845.1 Heliamphora exappendiculata
GAGGGTGATTTTGAGGAAAATAGTGATTTTATGAGCGATTTTGTAAGCAGTTTTGGAAGATTGGTGATTTTGAGAGTAATTTTTAAATAGAATATTAGTTTTTGTTAAATTGAACGAAAATTTTAATAATTAAATTTTTTTGATGTTAAAATCAAATACGAGAAGAAATTTGTATAATTTATAAAATTATAAAAATAATTTTTATTTTTATTAAAAATTTCAGAAGTAATCAGTGTAATTCTTCCTAAAAATAAAAAATAATACAATGAACGTAAAAAAAAATACTTTTAATTTACTTATAATTGAAAGTAGAAAATCCGTACAAAATAAACGGGGAGAAACAGAGAGCTACATGGCTTAGGTATTGGGGTTGGGCCGTTGGATGGGATGGAACGTGGAGGGCTGAGATTGAGTGGCGGAAGAGAGCGCGTGTCAGGCTCGTGGCCTTTCTGAATGATGCTTCTGGGGGGCCTTTGGAATCCCAAGGGAAAAATTAGGGCATGCTTTATTGCTTCGGTGATGTTGGGGATAGCTTTTAAATTTAATTTTTAAAAAGTTTAATTTTTTTTAAAAAATAAAAAAATAAGAGTATTTGAAATAAATTTTTGTAAATTTTTTTTTTATTTTTTTATTAAAATATTTAAAATATTTTTATTTTTAATTTTTACGTTGTAGTATTTAAAATATTGGCACGATTTTTTTATTTTGTGAGTAGAGTTGACTTTTTTATTTAAAAGTATTATAATAATTTTATTTAAAAAAAGTTAATATTTTTGAGATATGTATTGACTTTTTTCTTTGGATTAAGAGATGAAAAAAAAAATTAATTAATTTTTTATTTAAAATTAAACAGTACAGTTTAAAAGTTGATTTTTTATAAAAAAAAAAGATGGCTTAAAAACTAGCCCAAAAGGCCCTAAATTAAGTCTTTATTGGTTTTAAGTTAATTTTTTGTCTTTAAGCCACTTTAAATTTAAAAAATTAAAAAATTTATTTAGTTGAAAAAATAATGACTTTTAAACTATCAAAAAAGAAAATATAAGCTATCAGAAAAGCAAATAAGCTCAATATCAAATTCTATAGTTGCCTTTCAACCTAAATGAGTTGAGATACGATTATTTGGTTAGAATTTATGTAATTTTATATGTAAAAAGATAAAATTAAAAATTATTATGAGAAAAATTAAAAAGTTTAAAAGCAAATATGCTCAAAACTGAAGGTTAAAAAACGAGATTTTTTAAACTTTTAATCAAAAGGAAAAAAATCAGTAACTAAGCGAAGGTTAAATATGGAATTGGATTATGAGCATATTTGGATTAAATTTAATAAATTTTATTTATTTTTATTTCTTTGAATTTTTTTTTGTTTGATTAAGAAAAATGCAATCTGTTTTTTGATTGATTAAATTTCATATTTTTTGTTTGACAATATTTGAATTGATTTTTTTTTGTTTGGTTAAATTTCATAATTTTTGAAAAATGTTAAAAAAGTGAAAAACTGTTTTTGCTATGTGAATGAAAAACTTGTGAGACTAATAAGCACGAATGGATCAATAGAAAACAACCAATATATAAACCACAACAATCTCACAAAGTGACAAGCGTTATTTATGAGAAAAGCCCCCCAAATTGGTAAAATTTATGGGACTTAATCAAGTCCAAAAAAAGTAAGCACTATTAATAGTATTGGTTACAAAAAAAAATCTTATAAAATTCAGTCGATTTCTCAACTTATTACAATTTATTTTCTTGTCGAATTTTCGTGCACTAACTTGGTGCTCACTTGCTGTCGAAATTTTTTTACGGATTTTTTCACTTGAGAATCTTCTCAAGTACTGAATGTGCTTATGATTTTTTTTTATGATTTAAACAATAATTTTGAACGCATTAAAATTGTATAAATTCGTCAAGTTTTACAAACAATTCTTCTAAAAACTCTCTCACTTGCAAAAATAGTTATATGACCTAATAAAACTTAGTTGCCTTAAATAACTATATAACAAAAAGTTGTTAATCTTAACAAAATTATAAAAATTACCGGAGATAAATTATTTGAGCAATTTTTAAATTGATCGAACATCATACTAGTCATGATTGTTACTGTTCTTAGAATCCTGTAAAATCAATTACTATTTTTTTTTTTTTTACACATCTCAATAAATTTTTTTTTCAAAACCAAAGTACATGGACGGAGGCACAGTGGGACGAGGGGGATCCCCCACTGACTTTTTAAAAGTTTTTATTTTTATATACATACATTTTACAATTTTACCAATATGCCCCACTAAATTTTATATTTCACCCCACGCCCACTGATTCTATTCACACTTTCATTCAAACAAGACAATCACAGATTCACAGTATCATCTTCTAGCCTTCTAGGGCTTTCACACGACTCAAGTTGTTGCACAGCCCGCACCCAGGTCAGGCCCTCTCGTCGTCGTCGTCGCCGCTCGCCTCAGGCCGTCGCATCGCTGCCGTTCGCCTCAGGCCCTCGTCGGCGTCGTCACGAACTAAGTGCCGTCGCGTCGCCGCCGTTCGCCTCCGTCCTTGGTCGCCGTCATTTACATCGCCTCAGGCTCTCGCTGCCTCACGTCGCCGCCGCTACGCTTTCCTTATTCGGTATTCACTGATCCCTGATCCCTAATCCCTAATCCCTTTGTTTGGTTCTCTATTCACATCTCCATTTCCTGTTGGCTGTTCCCTAACTACATTATTATGTATCTATATATCTATGTATCTATAATAATAGAGTGAGACTGTGGTCTCAGGTATGTGAGAGTCACAGTTAGATTTTATTCCATACTTGATTGTATATGGTTTTGATTTAATTCTTTGTTTAAATATTTATGTATCGATATAAATATAAATAGTAAATATTTGTGTATTAATAGTTTTGATTATATATGGCTGCTTATATAAATATGGCTACTTATATATCAATAGTTTTGATTTTGTTTTTTATTTATAACAAATTATATGTTTATAATAGAGATTTTATTTTTTGAATTTTGTTGTTGAATTTTTGTAATTTGTGGGGTCTTTTGTTGAATTTTTTATGATTATTAATGATGCCTATTTTATGTTTACATTAAATTTAAAATTATAAAAAAATATTTTAAAAAATAGTCAAATTTTGAATAGTTATTTTCTATAACTCAAAGTGAGTCTTTAAAGAAAAATCGTACAGAATGCAACTTACTTAATCTTTTTGCTAATCAAAATGAACTTTTTGAGTAGTATTTTAATTAATTTATTTTTTATTATTATATTTATAATTTTAAAAATATGTCACCGAATAATAATCATGGCCCATCCCTGCCAAAGTGCATCATATCCTAGAAGAAATAAACATTCGGCTAAATGGAAGTGCGCTGTGACAGATTTGTCAAACTGAGTTTGAATACGAGTTAGGAAAATTCCTAACAAAAAGAAATTGACATCCTGACCAGAGCAACGAATTTGGCGTGGTAGCTAGTAGCAATTGAAAAAGTATTTAGTGAGTCAAGATTATCACTTTAAAGTGTTGAGTTTTAGTATGCTCATGTGATATAATATTTAGGTTCTAATTGGCAATTTTGGATTTTTGACGTTTAGGTTAAAAATGTTAAAAAGTTAAGATTGCTCGTTTGATAAAAAAATTAAAAAATTAAAAATTAAAAAATCAAATCAAAACACAAATACTTAAAATATTTTATTTAAACCCTCACCACCTTTAAAATACGATAATACCTCTTATTCATAACTTATTACTATCACTATTAACTACATATAATTGATAATATCAAATATATAATAGAATAAAAAATTTTACTTCGAAAAAAAAGTAAAAAAAAAAAAACTAACATTTTATTCGAACAACTAACTTAAAAAAAAACTAGCTTAAAAACTAAATTATAAAACAATCCATTTTAAACTCAATTTAACTTTTTGACTAAAAATACAAAAAAAACAAAAAAGTTAACTTTGAAATTGGTTGCTAATCGGGCCCTTAATATAATATCATGTTGATGCAATAATGACTGCTTTATTAACGTGCAGTCATTTTTAAAGGAGTATTTAATGTAAGGTCTATAATTAACATTTTATACAACATCAAGTTAAATTTTTTTTTTTTTTTTATCTTTTGACATCCTTGGGTCAAATTGGGTCAAAATACATTACTATTTTAAGTATTCATCCTTCAACGCAACATATTATTCCTCCATCTCAACATCACCATCCTTCCACCTCCATGTCGACGAGCTCTAATGACTAGTTTCGGCGATCTTTGATGATGGTTCTGGTGATCATTTCTAGCGATTTCTGATCACTAATTCTCGCAACCAAGTTCGGTGAGTTCCAACGACTAATTCCAGTGTCATTTTGATGACTATTGCGATAAACTCCAAAAACTATTAAAATATTAAATAATTTTATTTATTTGTATTCAAAAATAAATAAACAGATACAAATTTCATTGTTTGGATACAACAAACACTGAAATTTATCTGTTTCATAGGTCATCGAAAAAGTTACCAAAAAATTTACAAGAGGACCATTGAAGGTCACCAAAAAATCACCAGAAGCCATCTTTGGAGAGCTATCGAAAAAAATAGTCACAAGAAAATCGCCGAAAATAGTCGCGATAGTAACTAGAAATGTTGTTGGTGATGGTTGAAAAATATCGCTAGTGGTTATCAAAAGAAGTTGCAGCAGCGACTGAAATTGATAAATAGTGGGGTCATAGTAAGAGGTTCTATCAAGTAATTAGGAGAGTGTGAATAATAAGAATGTTTTTGTCAATAAAATTGCTAAGTATTGAATTAAAGAAATTTAAGCCTTAAAACTTCTAAAAATAATGTATCAAAGAAGTTAAAAAAATTTAAATTGACTAAATGCACTACAAGTACTAAAAAAAATTTAAATTGACTAAATGCACTACAAGTACTAAAAATTAAATTTATGAATTATCGATTTCTTAAAACTATAAGCAATTGTGGCACATGTATTAATTATGCACACGACATTAATGACAAATTATTAAGTACTCCCGGAGTACCTATATGCAAGTAACGTAGTATTTCTGACAAATAAATGATCGCAACTTGCACAATATAGATCAATATCTGTCTCCTAACCACTCAATAAAGACAAGTTATTATATTTCTATCGTAAAAATTGTCGCTACTATATTAGATGAGAATACTACGTAAACATGTTGTATGATACTCTGAGAGAATTAAATAATTACTCGACATTAATATGACGAATATTTTTTACCCACTAAATAACTTTTCGCGGCGATGAGATCTTTGCTAGATTGGCTTTCTAATGGTAATTTGGCTTCAAATGAGGTCATAGTGAGGCCCACTTTTGCCCCATCCATCCATTTCAGGACTCGCAATAAATTTGGATTGGTTTGGTTGTTCTAAATGGGCCGGGTTGAGATATTGACATTAATTTTTAGCCCAACTTTGTGCCCAATAACATAGGAAAGTCTCCTCTCTTTGCATTAATTTTTTACTATATTCTTTTAAAATGGTCCATTTTTAGAGAAAGATTTGTCAATATAAATATTGACAAATCGGCACATTGTGGCTGTTTAACATTATTGACACACCGTAGAGTTTCACAAGTGTCTTATTTATAGACACATCAAAAAAATTCTAAAAATTTATAAACTATTTAAAATTAAATTCTACACAATTAGGATTTTTAGTATACTTCTAATCGCACCCCAACCTAAGGTGTAATTTTGGCCTACAGACTATGGGCGACCTAGGTCAAGGCCCACTACCATTCAAGCCCGACCCAATTTGTCCTAGGCCCAAGCCAGCTAAAGGCCGTATACCTATAGGCTAGGCTCAAGCCTTCTTTTGGTAACTCGTGGACTATCTCAAGCCCAGGCTAGGCTCAAGTCTTCTTTTGGTAACTCGTGGACTATCTCAAGCCCAGTCTGAGAACCCAAGCCTAATCTACAAATTCAAGTGTATTTTTTTATTTAATTATATACAAGTAAATGCAAGCGTATAAAATAATAACTAATATATAATAAATAATAACTAATAACTAGTAACTAATACAATAACTTAATATTAATAAGTAATAACTTAATTTATAAACTAATATATAATAATGAATAAGTAATAACAAATTAACTAAGTAATAAGTAATAATTAATAATATAATAAGTTAATAACTTATAATAACTAACAAGGAATAAGTGTAATAACTAACATATAATACGTTAATATTCGTAACCTAACATATAATATAAGTAACATATAAATAATATAAGTTAACATAAGTAATAAACTAATAAGTAATAAATAATAACTAACAATATAATAAGTTAATAACTTATAATAATTAATAAGTTAAAAGTTGTTATAAGTATTTAATAAGTTATTAGTTATAAATTATTATAAGTTGTTATAAAATATAAGTACAATTCTAAAAATTTTAAAAAATTTTTTTTCAAAAAAGCAAACAGAGCCTGTCCAAAGCCTGTTCATAGGCCCGCTAAAAGCCCGAGTTTGAGGCATATATACTCCTAAGGTTAGAATTAGACTTATTCTTCTAAAAAAAAAAAGCTCGGTCCAAAATTTGGGGGGAGCTCTTTGGGTTCGAGTGGGCGAAAGAACACTGACGAACTGAGCCAGACTGAACCAAAATTACACCATTATCTAGCCAAAGTACATATAGACCAAAAAAAAAAAAAGAAGCAAGCCCGATAAAATACAAGATACCTAATTCAATATATAATATGTGGAGAGTAAAAAGGTATTTGTTGCTTAATTTAAGTTTACATATTTATTCTTTGTTAATTAAATGTGAAGGTCATATTTATTCATATTAATAAAAATAAAAGTCATGTACACGACTTCACCATTTTTTTGCATTATCCTTAGTGTTTTTGTTTTTATTATAACAACGAAATCATTTACAATGCCAACGAATATGGTATGAGAATATATATCGCAACTATAGTTTTTTTTTTACAATGCCAACAAATCATGAGTGATCATACAAGGTGATGACAAGTGGGATCGATATGGCCGTAATGTTGAAAGCTTGGGAATGTAAGAGTTGTTTAATGTTGGTTTTAAACTTAAAAAAGTTTTAAAATGTATTTAAATTAGGCTAGTTTAACTATCAAATCGATTTTAATTAAATTTTAAATAGTCGACCACGAATTAAACACGATTAACTTTATTTCTTAAATAATTTATAATGCGTACAAGTATATCAAGTTGAGTACGAGATGAGTAGTTTCAAAAGCTAAGCTCGAATAAGATTTTAACAAGTTGAACATGAATTACACTCAAATTGAAAATACTAAAATTGGAAGATTGAGCTTGGGGTGAATAGGATAATTTAAAAATAACTTTGAATTTTAAAAAATGATTTAAAAGTCTTTCTATAATCATTTTTAATTATTGACCACCTTATCAAGATAAAGAATCAATGCATATAAATAACCAATTAACACAAGTAAAGAGACAAGAAATTTAACATGTAAACTCTAGGGTATATTCCTAGGATGAAAATCATGACATCAACCCACAAAAATTAACTACGAATAAAAAAAAATAAAAAACGTAAAGAAAAGATGATTTACAATCATTATCCAGTGTAGACCTAATTAACTCTGCGATTTGACTTAATTCCCCGAATTTCTTCTTAATTTCATAGCTTCCATAAGCTGTATGTTTTGATCGTCGTTGATCAACGGTTGTATTGGATGCATGCATGTCTTGTATTCAGCATGACTCATACTAATTAGAATTTTATTTATATGCAATTGGACTAAGTTGGAATCATGAATATATAAGAAGTCTAAAATGTGTAGGTTTTATAATTATGTAGGAATAAAATTTTAGGGTTTGCGTATAAATGGAGATCTTATAATTCTAATTATTGTGTGAAAAGTAAATTAATAGGTAAAGATGAAGCAAGATGTGAAAAAATACCGAGGGCACAAGGGTGACCCTTGATTAGGGAAACATGGTTTGTTTTAGGGCTTGGGTTGTGAGGGTGTCAAGTTTTAATATATTTTTAGTCTCATGATTGTATATTTTACGATTACAAGATGATCAATACGTAAAAGTGCTGATCTAATTCTGCAAAATACACTATATTAAGTCTCAAAAATATGTTTAATAAATTATTTTGCAGTGTTTTTGTCAACAACATTATCGAGAATGGCTTAGATGAGAAAATGATGTAAAACGGGACAAAAAAGAGACGAGGGACAAAATGGAGATTTCATAGAAGTTCCGTCCAGACGGACGATTCTAGTGTTTGGACGAAATTGGTCCAGTAAGAAACACGTTCGACGGATGTTCGAATGGAAAAGCTACTGTGGTGAAAATGTTCTGACGAACGTTCGGACAAAATATTGAAAGAAAGAAGTACATCTAGACGGATGAGCCGTGCATCCGGACGAAACATAAAGGCATTTGGACGGAATATCCAGCGTCCGAACGGGCACGCATGTAGAGTTGCACCGGGAGATTGAGACTGCAGGCAGAAAGCTCACCTATAAATAGGTGGCCTCGGCTCATTATTCAGGGAGATATGATTTTAGAAGACGAAAGATTAAGGGAAGCTAGGAGGCCAATCTGAAAGGCTCGGGAAGTGTCAAGAAGTTGAAGACAAAGCTCGAGACTTTGTTCTTCTTCAACTTTTTATGCTTTCTAGTCACAACATGAGTGGCTAAGCTTTTTCTATTCTTAAGGGATAATGAATCCCTAGTTTGGTATTTTTAGGAGTAGTTTAAACTCATTTGTTTATTCTTTATTTTTGATTTAATTCGTTGTATGATTTGAGACGTTGACGTTTTGATTAACAAGTTTTTAATTTGATTATCTAGTTTCGTTTTTATTTTCTGTAATTGTGAAAACGAGATCATACAACTGTTATATCTATATTTCGATATTTGAATGTGAGATACTCTATATTTCGTTAGGACGGGTTGTGCACCGGACGATTCGTGCCAAAAGCTTAGATAGAGTATGCTAGATTTGAATTCAAGCTTATTTTCTAGATAATCTTTATCAGTTTTGTAGTCGCTATAAAATTAGATTGAATCGAATAAAGATAAACTAGAATTTGAATAAAACTAAGAGTTATTGGTTATGAAAGATTCTAAACACTTAAGAATCTCTTTTCCACTTGAATTCTAAAATTTTGATTTCTTAGCTTTTTAGTTTAATTAGAATCATAATCCAATTCAATTTTTTTTTCTTAAAGAAAATTATTAATAAAATATTTATAAATAATCTATAATCGCATTCAAATCCTTATGGACAATATTCGGACCTTAACCACTATTCTACGGGTTAGTAGTTAAAATAAGATTTTAAATAATTATTTTTGGTATGGTACGACACGAACTATAAGATTATCTCTCACCCATGGACGTAGGCAGATTGTGTTGAATCACGTAAATCTTTGTGTGATTCTTTTGGTGTATGCATCGATGTATTTCTGCTTGTGTTAGGAGATTAATGATTAAATCTCAACAGATTTCAATACAAATTTGCCAAGTGTATGAGAGATAGAGTGAAGATTATATGAAAATATGTGATTTAAAAAATATACAAACTAAGGTGTAGGAACACTCAAAGCATGATTAAAATGACTTAATTTGCTACAAAAGAGAGCTTAAATGCAAAAAGAAAAAAAAGAGCTTAAATGCGAGGGTTAAATAGTGATTCTTTGTAAACTCCATCATCCCTCTTGATGTCCCAAAAACTCTTTTCAAATCCTAATAGACGAAATAAAAGACTTTATATACCAAAAGGAGCTGTATTACAATTAGTTCAGAAAATGAGTTAGGTGCTCAAGCTCCAAGTGAGTGCTATGTGATTGCACATGGGCGCTCAAACACCGAGCGAGCACCTTTCGAGCGTATTTTAAAAAACTCAAGAAGAGTTTGAGCACTGAGCGAGCACTCTACGAGTACCACAAAATAGAATCTAGAAAAGAATAGACGCTCAAGTACCTGACGAGTGCTTGCCACTGACGCCATTTGCTGTTTTGCCCGAAAGACTCATATTTATACATGTAACTAATGATTAATGAACTAGTACATGAAAATTATGGTGTAAGTGCTTTAAGAGGTCGTATCCCTTTGGTTAACCAAGCGAAGTCTAGCACGGTATGTCGATAATGACTCTTGAACTAAATTTGTGGAAGATACTAAAAGAGAACCCAACCCATCAAGTCAAAACCCCTTAATTAGGGACTTAGGTGGTTTTGAGTTATGAAAGCAACTATAAGAAAGAAATCTCAAGCTACATATCTTAATTGTCTATGTAATTTCTTTTTATTTTATTTACAATAGGTGAGAATTACAAAAAATTAGAAACAATAAAAACAAAACTTGAATATCACACCCTGATAAGAAGTCGTATCTTATTTATTGGTTAATAACCGGTTGATCTCAAATATTTGGGTGTGTTTGGCATTTCAATAAGAGAATGAATGGATTAGATATATTCAGTCATATTATTGTATAGAAATTGAAGAGTATTAAAAATATATCTTATCATATCCCATATTTGAAATACACTCAATAAAATTTTCATCCAATCTAATACACTGTATGTTCGGAGTGAAAATATATCGTATCCTTTCTTATACCACATTTGATTTGGTATAAATTTATACAATGTTCATTGTATAAGCACTCTTATAGTCATATTTCATGTCATCGTCATGTCATTTATCGTATAAGTTACTTTGACAAAAATAACGTATAACAAAATCACTCCGAACATCATATAAAGGTTAATATGTGAGCTTATATCATGTCATATTTAATCAAATCGTATAATGGTCCGTGTAGTGTGGTGGTGGCGATGTTGGTCGGTTAGTGATTGTCATATATTAATTGCATAAAATGAGATATAGAGATGTGACCAAACAAGGGTTAATTCATATGGAATTGACATGGGGGATTAGTGGGAGAAGGTAGAGAGACTCAAATTAATGGAGTCGAAAATAATTGCAAGAATGGATGAAAGATATGGAAAGTTGTATAACAAGACAAAGCCATCTCACTTTAATTTACCTTTCAACCTGGAATTTTGCATTCTTTTGGTGACAAGGAGGATATGTGTGGAACCCATTTTCTCCTTTCAAATCACATTCCCTCTTTTGTTTTTGTTTTATTTTTTTTCCCAGGTCGGCTAACAAGCGTTCACTAGGTGTTGGATAATAAAAATATAGGATTAAGATTTTTTAATATCAATATAGTTTTGAAACTAAAATTTACTATTTTTACAGATATAAATACATTATGCACAAATATCCAATTACGAACCCAAAACCTTATTAACTTCCTTTAACATTTTTTTTGGTTTTTTAATTTCCCCCCTTTTTATTCTGTCTTCCTTTTCCCATCTTAGTGATTCTGCTTTGCTTCAACATGAAAAAGTGGAAAACTGAAGGGTAAATATGCCATTTGGACTGACATTTTTATTGCAATGGTAGCTGCTGAAAAAGCAAATCAAGTTTAGGTATATAAAGATTCAGCTTTTCTCTAATCCCATTAGGGATTAGATCAGTCAACTTGTTCAAAATAGATATATTTTGGTAATTTGAATTATTTATTTTATTATTTTTATAAAAATTAAGTTGATCAAAAATCTTTAATTTGTTAACAAATTATATTTGTCTTAATAAAAATATATGATAAATGAATATTATCGTTAATTGTTTTTAACACTAATGTGTTTGTTAAAATACTTAACAATATTCAATTAACTTGAATTTTTGCAAGAAAAATTTATAAATTAAAAAAATAAAATAAACGACTTAAATCATTTAAATTAGGCATATAATTTTGACCTGGCTCGGTCCGATTATGGCTCGAGCAAATTAAGTCTGGTCATGACTCAATGGGCTCCCACCAAAAGTTTGGGGTGAGTCAGGCTTTTTGGGGAAGGATCGGCCCAAGTCCAGAGGACATAAGGCTCATGCTTAGTACTCGGGCCTCGGGCTAGGCCTTGGAGGGATTTTTGCAAGCTTTTTACTTTTTTGCTATTTTTTATTTTATTTTTTGATTTGTTGTATAAAATTATTAATTATTAAATTTATACTTTATAATTTTTTATAAGTTTATTTATTAGTTTATTATTTTATTATAAATTTATAATTTATTATAAATTTATTAGTTTGTTAATTATTTAGTTTATAAATTGTAAATTTATAGTCTAATATTAGTTTATTAGCTTATTATATAAGTTTATTATATAAGTTTATAAGTTTATAGTATAATATTAGTTTATTATATTATTATACAAATTTATAAATTTATAGTCTAATATTAATTTATTAGTTTATCAGTAGTTTATTAGTTTATTATTTTATTATTAGTTATTAGTTTATACTTTATCATATTATTAGTTCATAAATTTATATTTGATTATAAGTTTATTAGTTTATTATAAGTTTATAAATTAGTTTACTTATTATATGAATATTAATTTATAAATTATGTTATAAATTAATATTTATAATACATAAATATAATAAGTGAACACTTTAAGTAATTA